>OY744519.1:50430947-50538447 GCA_963556195.1 Sepiola atlantica
TTTCTTTCTCTCTCTTTCTCTTTCTTTCTCTCTCTTTCTCTTTCTTTCTCTTTCTTTCTCTCTCTTTCTCTTTCTTTCTCTCTCTTTCTCTTTCTCTCGCTCTTTCTCTCTCTCTGCTAAACTCTTTAAATCATTAATCAATCTAGCAATAGTCCACCACTCTGAAAAAAACTAAATTTCTTTCTGATCAACAGTATAGATTTAGCCAATCCTGTTCTACTGTGGACTTCTTAACCGTCATCTCCGAACGCATATACTATACACTTGATAAGGCAAGTGAAGCTAGGTGGTAGTGCTTGATATAGCCATGGCCTTTGACAAGATCTGCGATGAAGGTTTTCTCAGGAAAATTAATTCGTACACTATTACTGGATGAATATTTAATACAAACAGATCCTTCTTAGCTAAAAGAAAAATCCATGGTGTACTTGATGGCTGTACATCCAAACAACATCACATTAATACCGATGTCCATAGAGGTAGATAGTTTGCTGATTACATTCAATGCCTCCAAGACAAAGCTCCTTTCCTTTTAACAATTATAAGAAACCTTTCAAACCACCATGGCTGATATCACCCTTCCTTAGAGTCCTCGGTCTAACATTTAAAGGCAATTGGAATAAATACAGAAGATACTGTCAAGTCTGCTGCAAAGAAGGTAGGCTCCCTCTGTCGGACTAGAAAATCTCACCTGCCAATATCCTATATCTCTATAAAGCCACCATTCACCCATGCATAGACTATTCATTAGTCTCTCCCTCTTGGATAGGGTCCAAAAAAAGAGTCTCTAATCTAATAGGTCCTGTGCTGTCTACTAAGCTCCAGCCCCTATCCTATCACTGCAATGTTGCATCCTTGTGCTTGTTTTACAAATACTTTCACAGAATGTGCACTGCTACGCCACCCCGACCAACCCAAATAGCAGCAAAATCCCACCCTTTCACTGTAGAGGTCTGTAGATGTCTGCAGATTTTCAACTCTCATAGCTTATTTCTTCTGATCATTTACTTTTGGAATTCCCTCCGTTTCATCGACTGTACCAACATCCAGAAATTTAAATGTAATGTGAACAAACATCTTGCAGCACAACTCCCCACTTAGGATGCTGATTATAAATCTGGCCCCTAATCACAATAACCCCTTAAGTTTCAGTGGCACAATGCCTTGTTTGAGGTGAAAATAAAGTTAAAAAAATAAATTTAAAAAATAACCATTAATAGCAACTTGTATTCTGTGAATCATTTCTGATGGCTATATTGTTTCTATTTCGGTATTTTTGTTGTTTTTATGTAATAATGAGTCACCACTTATGAAGGCCCATAAGCCACTCGAGCATAAAGGTTAATGAGTTTGTCAGGAGGACAGTGAAACAACAACGTTAGGATTGGTAACAATGTTTGAGACTGGCCAGAAATTAGATTATTGAAAAGAACAGCTCAACAAGAATTCAACGTTGGACTTGAAAACGACCAGGTTGTAGTCAACAGGAAAACAGCCCCTTGGTATTGTGTTCCACAAATCATGGAAGTTCCGTTTAGTTTTAGGTACACAGGGAGGAAGAAAAATGATTTACGGTTGTTGTAGCTAGATGGGTTCTTGTTATAAATGTTTCGCAGGGAAGAACTATAGATTAGAGCTCAGTCGAGCACCTACCATGAAAATAACGATAGAGTAGAGACAGACTAGCAACGTCTCTTTTGTAAGAAAGAGGCTGTAGGGAAGAGGAGAGGGCTTCCCCACTAGGTTTCGAAGTCGGTTTTGTACTTTGTGAAGGCAGGAAAGAGTACTCTGAGCGGCACCTCCCCAGATGTGGCAGCAGTACTCCATCTTAGGACGTATTTGACTCTTATATGGCTAGAGGATTGCGTCGTGAGTGAAATACTTTCTGGAGCGGTAGAAAGATCCAACCATTTTTCCAGCGACCTTAGCAACAGATTTGATGTAAGTCTTCCATTTGAGGTCTGGCGTGAAGGTCAGTCCTAGGAGCTTATCAAACAGGCTTCTTTTTCAAGGAAAGAGCCATTCATTTTAATAGAAGCCAGGTGATGTTCTGAGCGTTTGCTGGTGAAAGGAGAAAAGCTTGGTTTCTAGTAAACGTAAGCAGTCACCTTTTTTCCTCATTGCACTACATGCTCCAGATCGTAAGAGAGCGAAACAGATTTTGATCGTAAATGATCTTTGAAGTGTTGCCATAGATGGTTGTGTCATTTGCATAAATATCAACAAATGAACTTAGAATGTGATTTGTGAGATCATTGATGAAGATCAAGGGAGAGGGTTGGGTCCAGAAGAGATCACTGAGGCACGCCGGCATGGATACTGTGTGCCTCAGACTTCTACCCATCCAGGACTACTTTATAAAATAACCTAAAAAGGGTTGATTTGCCATAAACAGACAAATCTTTTTATCGTCCCATGCTCTTGGATGAGAAGCGACAGTTTTTTTTAGGGGCTTTCTTTTTTCTTCTTCACAATCTAACATTTGAAATCTTGGCTGTCTTTTTCTCCTTCTTCCGTCTCTCCTACCCTTTAACTTTGTCTTTGAAGAAATCGAGGAGAGGGGCTAACGTTTAGGCTGTGAGTTGTCGCCTCAAAATCGGTCTTCAGACTGATGACGCAGCCTCCAAAGTTCTTTTTCAGCCAATCGTAAGAGTTTGCTTCATTTTGCTGGAACCAGAACTTTACAATAAGCGATGGATACAAGGTCTTCAGCCTATTCTTGCATGCACAGTGTTTCAGACTCAACTGAACTGACTTTCTAGTGCCATCGAACAGCTCAGCTGTACACTTGAGGCATCTTGATTCTCTGTTGCTCTTGAAGGGGGTTCTTTCACATTTGAACTGATGTATGTGAACAAACATGCCTTGTAATAATCATCATCATATTCGGTTTAATGTTTGTTTTACATACTGGCATGTGTTGGACAGCTTTTAGAAATTGACTTCCATAATAACCTATCTTTGACCAGGTCTTTATTTATTCCTCTTTCTCTTAAATCCATCCTCATCACTTCATTTCATTTTTCCTTGGCTTCTCCTGCCAATTAAACCTACTACCTCAATCAACTAACCTCATCAATTAATCCAATAACTCCCACCCATTATTTCAATGTGACCATACCAACAAAGTCTCTTGTTCTGCACACATCTCCCTATACTTTTCAGATTTAATCTTCCTCTGAGCTCCTCATGACTGAGTATATTCTTTGCTGAGATCTAGTGTTCACAGGTGTTGCTTCCGCCGTGTTCTGCGACTTAAAGATAATTAGTGAATTAATGAAGGGTATATGGCAAAAAGTGTGCACGTGACACTTTGGGGGGGGGGGGCGGACTCTGTACAATAAAATTAATATTACTAAGGGTGAAAGTCGTCAACAATTCTGATAGACTATTTCACCATTCTTAATTGAAGGGAATATCAAAATCTGTTATGGATATTCTTGAAGGATTTGATAAAGTTTTCAGCAAACATTTGTTTAGTCAAATACAAATTTTTGTAGATGTGTTCGAGTTGGGGAAGAGTTGAGAGAAAAGAGTGAGAAAGAATTGAGAAAAATGCCAAAAATATGAAAACAACAAATTTTATTAACTCCTCCATGAGGACTTTTATATAAACACTTTTTCCCCTCCCCCCCCCCTACTTTCTTCCCATTTTTACCTTTTCACAAAATTTACAAGATTCTCAACGCTTTACTTTGTTTTATTATGTTAACCTATTGCTTTCATCTTTTCTACCTCCCCCTTCTAATCTCTACATCAACATTATTTGTCTATTCTCCCATGACTACTTAAAGGGGGAGGGGGGCTGTCTTGTTTGCTACAGGGTTTTTAAAAAGATCTTTGAAATATACTAAGCCAATATTTTTCTTCTGAAATTTAATTATTTAAAAAAAAATATATACAAAACTTTTTCATGTCTTTGAAGGAAAACTAAGGACAAATATTTGTTTAAAAAAAACAAAAACAAGAATCTTAACCGATCTTCTCGACTTTCAAGGTGAAATGCAAAAATTAAGATTAAGGTCGACCGACGGACGGACATAGTCAGTAATAGAGATGCGATAATCACAACTAAAAACACAAAAAAAAAATTACAATGTTAATATTTTTATTTATTAAAACATTTCAACATTTTGAAGTAAAAAAAAATGTTAAAACTTTAGAGGGAAAAAATTAATGATTAATTAGCCATTTATTATTAGAAAAAAAAAAACGCTTCCGTTTCAGATTAGGAATTCTCTCCAATGTGATTGCACGAAATTGATCTTCCCTGCACATCAAAAAGTTTGTAGTTTAGTTTAGTCAAAAAGGGGTGACAAAGTGACTAGCATGGTTATATTCACATATTTTGTTCGATAAACTTAAAAATGGATCATGGTTGCAGAGTCGTCGGAACATATGAGGTCTGACTCAGACTCCTAGAATTAAAAAAAATATCTGACTCAGACTCTTTATCTTAAAATCTTCCAATATTCAGACTGTTGATTCTTCAGAGATTAAGAAATCCGACTCCAAGCATTCTTACAAGTCGACCAGACCTCTTCCGAAACATTGAACTCTGCAACCCTGGTTTGCACATATCCCCATATGACAAGGGTGAAATTCGGTGTAAACAGACAGTACAAATAAGAGGGTTGGAAGCTACTCAGACTGGAGAGGAGAAGGTCTCAGAAAATGAACCCTCACATTTTGGAATCAAGGGATTAACTAGATGTTGCCATGCTGGAAAAAGGGTCCGAATGATGTAAAACGTGGGCAGAAAGATTAGTTTAATCCATCGATTGTCAAGGATAGATGGTCAGTCGTAAAAGGGAGTTACTTAATTTTCATGTAAAGTTAAGAAAAAATATCTACTTTTACTGATACCCGGATTTGATCCCATCCAGCATTTCATCCCTTGTTTGATAAACATTTACTCCTTGAATTATTGGGGTTAATTGTGCTTTCAAATGGAAAAGGAGTGGCATCCCCCTTTTGTCTCCAAGTAGGGATTCCTAGATTTGCCTTAGATTGTAGTCAATTACATTTAATTTTTTTGTTTTTTTTTGCTTTTAGTCCGAAAAGTTTTAATATCACCTTCATATCTTGAACCACACATGACCCATGTAAATGTTACCATGTCAAAAAACAATTTTTATCTCAAGTTTTTGGGTCTGAAAATGAAGCTCAGTTTTCTTTTCAGACCATTGTTTAATATTGGCCCCAAAACGTCTCCATGGAACAATTCTTTTGTACCTGACTACCATTTTTGGAACTGCTTCTTTCCGAGAATAGTTTAATTATTTACCGTTTCTTCCCCATTCCGTGCAGTTTCTATTCTTACACAAGGGTAAGCAGTGAAATCAATTGTCTAGCTATCAATATAAATGTAGGCAAAAATAATTATTTGCTGTTTTTGTATTTTAAAAAGAAATTTGCACTTTTTTTTTCATTCTTTTTTCCTTTTCTTTCGTAAATGGAACAATTGGAACTTTTTTTTTCTTTTTGAGAGCAAAACAAATAAAGATGGACGCTCTTTTTCTTCCTTCTTCCTTTTTAAATGTGTCCATGCATTTCTATGAGGTTTGGTCCGTCATGCTTCCACTTGAAATGGCATTTACGTCACTAAATGTGCAAATTCAGTGGACATATCTCATGTTAAATGCTTGTGAGTATCTATAACTAATGGAAAGTTTATATCTGTCTGAAGCCGCAACTATGCTATTATTTCTATTAATTTTATTATTGTACTATCATTTAATGCCCAATTCAGGGAGCAGTGGGTGGTGTAGTATCTGTTGCCTCCTCCTTGGGGGATCAGAGTAGTGTAGTATAAGTCCGTTCATCATGATACCATCCTCCCAGGCATTGCCTTCTTTTTTTTGGGGGGGGGGGGGACGTGTCCTCCCAGGCTAGCAAAAATATGTGACCGTAGTGAGCATATAATTGCTAGTGTCTATAATGGGCGTCTTGTCGGTCGGTCGGTCGGTCAGTCTATCATACTTAAGTTTCCAAACTGGACGGTGGAATTAGTTATCTTATTTCAGTTTTCATTGCATCTATTGTATTCACTTAGCCATTATTGGGAATGGTATGAACCCACAATTTGCTCTCAGCTGTGAATAAAATAGTGTAACATTGACAACACCCAATGAAATAGCCTTGTGCCAAATTTTGTATATGAGGTGTAATATGATTATTTAAGGGATACTCAGAGAATTTCAGTATTACGGAGTCAGTCACGAGTATTGACAGATTCCCTAGTATTCTAGAGTTTGAAGACGGACGATACGGATAAAAAAAAAAGCGTTGTTATGTGTTTGCCCGAGTGAGACAGATGACACAAAATTGGAAAGTCACAAAAAATGTAAAAAGGCACAGAACACTTAACGCATACGAATGCAAAACCAGATTGGGTTAGGCTTTTTTTTTTTTAATTAATTGCCCTCTTCTGAGCAAAAGAAAGAAAAAAAACATCAGTTTTTGTTAAATAAATTCTTTACAGAATAAAACCGTTTGTTCTCTGTTCGAACTTTTACCTAAATACTCAGGACTGACTTGGTATTCTCTGTCAATACTCAGGACTGATTCCGTAAATACTGAAATCCTCTGGATACCCAATCATTACAAGTACCCTTTAAGAATATTCAGTGGAATATCCTTGTGACAAACATGCTATTTGCTGTTGCATGTGCATGCAATCAGAAACTAGTGACCTTTTAAAATATGTCCATTAACTGAGGATTGAGTGGATGATAAAGTAAATGAAGTCTTCAAACGGTCAAGATCACATGGTACAAATCTGCTCTCGTGGCTGTTTCCTACCAGCCAAGGTTTGCCTCGGCAATCAATCTGACAGACCAGTAGTTGCCGTTCATAAACAAGAGAAAGATTTTTTTTATCAGCTTATCCACTATGTGTCACTGGAGACTTCCCATCTGTAACATAACTTCCTGAACATGTCGCCCTAATTTTAATCTTACACTTTGCATGGAATTTTCCCATTTTCTTTATCATTTAACCTCATGTGGAAAATTCCGTTTTAAACATTTTTTGCACACTCTCATCCAATATTGTTACACCTGCATTTAAACTACAAAAGAACAAACCCCACTATTTCGATGTGAGGGTGCTTTGTGACCTTATTTACGATGATACCTGTACCCTGTAATTGTCAAATATACTGAGTGTTCTGTGCTGCTCTAGTTGAATACAAATATGGCAACACCCGTGATCTTATCAAGTAATAAAATATCAAGTTGTAAATAAAAAAAGCACAAACTACTTATCAGAATGCATCATGGTACTGTATTTACGATTATTGGAGTAATTTTCCTAAAGTCGGCTTCTTATATCAATAGAGATTCTATTCGTCGGTCACAATTTTTTTAAACATAATAAATACATTGTAGAATTTGTCTCATTGCGAAATATCAGAGATGTTGACTATTTTTAGAAATGAAAATATTGCATTAATAGTAAATAATAAATTCCCAACAAATTAAGCGGATGCCATGACCAGAAACCGAAACCTTGATATCTCTAGTCTGACGTTCTACCAATAGAGCTATTTTGACTTTCTTATGAATAGAGCTTAAAACATTACCTTAAAATAATTATAGCTTTGACGTGACGTCATATTTATGATTTACTTCCTGTTTCAAAACATCAAACATAAGCAATAATAAAAATAAAAAATGTTTAAATGATTGTTTAAAAATTATCAATAGCGTTGGAAATTATTTTGATAATTCAAAACAATTTATTTTGCTTTAACTATGTATTGGCGTTAAAAACAATTTAATATATACTAAAAATATACTTTAAAAAATAAATAAATAAAATAAAATACTGATTTTTTTTCTTCATGACAATAGTATCGTAAAGAAACAGTTGGACTGCCTAATACTACTTGTAGAAGAATGGTCACTGTTGTGTTATTTCCTGTTCCTTTGCAGATGCCATATTTGAAAATTACTTATTTTTCGTCTTCGTCTTTCATGCTAGTGTCCTTTCAAAATAAATGAAACATTTTACCTCAACATGTGACACAAAGACATTGAATAAAAATAAGTAATTTTTTTTATTTAGCTTTAATTATCTCGTAAATATTACAGGATCAGAACAAAATATTGTATGTCATCTTTCAAACGTACACTAGAGGAGGTTAGTGTTAAGTGAGCGTCGATCTCACATATCGTCTGTTTTTTCTGTAAGGCCATTTAGTTTTCGATGTTTAAGTGGTGCATTCAATGAGGAGTCATGTCTTTTTCTTTGGGGAAATGCATAGGTTGCTGGTTGAGTAGGTCTGATTACTTAAAGAAAATATTAGAATGTACAAAAGAAAAAAAAGACACCTGATTTAATGTACAACATAGACTAGAGGACTGCAAGGATATGCATTTTCATCATCGTTTATGTCTATATAATAAAGTTGTAGTTTTTGTGTGTCTGTTCACAAACTTCTCGTTTTGGAGATAGACTCCCGCAACCATATATATTCTGAAACTACATTATCTTAGATAAGTGTATTTCATTGTGATCACAGGGAGTAGAACATTATCATAGGGTCTGCATTCGCGCGTGACGTCCATTAAAAAACCAAATGTGACATTTTATTTTATGATTTGTAAATTATATAAATTAGAATAATAGAAATGTTAGTAAAAGGTTCATGGCTTAGAGCAGGAGTACACAGGATTCTTTGTTGATTCTCATGAAAAGTTGGGAGTACCTTGAAGACCATGAATTTACTCACATTTATTTCAATTCATCTCACTGTATTTACACTCTCCCCTCCCTCATCCAATCATTGCTGAGTATATCTTAAGGCCTCGCCCCCAAAATTGAATGTAGGAAAATAACAATCAGAAAAGGTAATATGGTGTTAGCTGAGCATAAGAGGACATAAGGTTCCTTATTCAATCCCTGGCAATGTCTGGTCTTCCTGCTAGTACAGATATGTAGCTCACAATACGATGTGCATCATCATCATTGTACAGGATTTATTGAAGGCAATTCCAGAAAAATATATTTCTGAAATTAAAAAAAAATATTTCGAGGCGCTGATGAAATCAGAATAATAAAGAGAATATTTTTTTTTTTAAATATTTTGAAATCTGATCGATGCAGAAATTTGTTTTTTTAAAATAAATTATTTAAAAGTGTATATTTTAAAGTTTTTTTTTGTTATAAGACCTCGAAAAAATAGGAGGTACAGACGAGAGAAAGAGAAGAACCACTATTCAAAGCTGCTCGTTTATTGCTGTTGTTTTTGTAGAAGCGGCCGAGGCAGAATCAATTATAAAATAATTCTATTTATCTTTTAGAGAAAAAGAATTGAAAGGTTGATTGAGGCAGATTAATTGAGGTTGTTTGTTGTTGTTGTTGATGATGATAATGATAGCAATGCTTTTCATATGACATCAGGATCACAGGAGCTTAAATTCATAAAAGAAGAGGAGGAGGGGGAGGAGGAGAGAGGAAATCTACAAAAGAGATAACACATGAGAAAGATGAGGATTTGGGTGGGGGGGGGCGACAAAACTACCACCTCCAACAACAAAAAAAAGACAGAACCGTTTGGTTGTGTATGTACGTGTCTGTGTGTTGAAATGGTATGGCTTTAAAAACAGGATTATTCCAAACTTAGGAAGATTACCGAATTAATACTGCTAATTTCGGGACTAATCCTCTAATTTGCCAAGAGGCGACTATTCTTTACACTTAGAAGATTCGGCAGCATTGCTAGCAATATAAAAAAGGAGAACAGAATACTACTAATTACCCTATTTTGAAGGCATATCAGAAACTAGCATATATATATATATATATATATATATATATATATGTTTCTTGTTTTTTTTTTTTCTTTTTATTTGCTTACATCGACAAGTTTAGAACCGTTACTTTATTATTGGAATAAAGTAAAAACTCTGAGGAGTTCATACAGATCGAAACCTTCATTTGTCGATATTAGCAAAAAAGAAGAAAAGAAAAACATATATACACCAGCTCTACTAATAACTAATTTAGTATTAAGCACTTTGGGAATGGATATATACTGACATACCTGGTAATAAGCATAAACTCTCTCTCTCATTTATAATATATAATGTGTGTGTGTGAGAAAGAGAGAGAGAGAGATTTAGTATTCTATTCTCCATTTTGAAAGTGGTAAATGAAATTGCTGACAACCATTAGCGATAATGCAAAGTTCTTAATGGAGCACTCTTAGAAACTGATGTTTATATAGACGCTAAGATTTCTTTTGTTCTCATGGCGTAACGGATAGAATCTCTAACTGTTGAAAAACGGTAATTTCACTTGAAGCTTGAAACATTTGCCTTTCTGGCCACACTGAAAAGCTGTGATACAGCAAAAGTCTGTGCATCACAAACACACAGATATATATGTATATACCTCATGCCCAGTTTTTTATTGTTTGTTTTTTACCCTGGTTTCCTTCATACTCTAAGGTCTGTATTTTTTAATCTTTTTGTACATATATAGGTTATCAACGAGAATGAGAAATTACTTTTATAATTCACTGAAATCGTATTTATTTGAAGGTAATTTTCTAAAGTGCTCAATGTTGTAGATTAAAAAGTGTCAGGTTTCATGCTTCTAAGAGGCAATCGTCAAATGTTGCTTCTGGTGTGATTCTTAATAATTCAAATAAGGACTAAACCCACAACAGAAATAATATCTGAGAATTATCTGTTAGGTGCATGAAACCCAATGTAATGTTGGGGGTCTGTGGAATGAATTGTTATTTTTAAAATTGTGTGTTTATATAACATTCCTACATTTCAGAATACAATATTCAGTGTGTATGAGGTGTAACACTTCACTGATGTTTCGCTAAGACATTTTCTCTAACGATCACTAGTTGGCTAATAAAAAATTTGGCTTCAGATGAGTTTTTTTTTAAAAACACGCCTTCAATTCTTGCAAAAATTGCTGACTTTTATCTTCGAAAAGACATTGACACTCAAAGAACAGAGGGAGAGACACATACACTTTCTACCTGTTAAACTTTCACTGGGTGTGCACATTCTCTCTCTCTCTCTCTCCTTCATTTGATATGTCTCTCTCCCCACCACCACCTACCCGTTTTCTCTCTCTCTATATATATATATATATATAGTTTTCAGGTTCGATTATTTTCTATAGGAATTCGAATCAGAGCTCTATGTCCGTTGAAACAGAGCATGAATAAGTTATGAGGTTGAAAAAGACTAGATATACATTCGGATTGTACGCATTATAAGTTATTTCGACCGTAACTAGGTCTCCTCGGATGTGTTTCCAACCACAATTCAAACCTAAATGGAAGAATTTTAACACCTTTATATATCTGACAATAATTTTAAAACAAAGTAAAAATAAAGAATAAAATAAAAAATAAAAAGAATTTCAACGATATTCTATTTACTGATTGGTCTCTATAATATATAAGGGATGGGAAGGGGTGATTATGTTAATTAATAAATCAGGGTGGTGGCTTTAACGGAGTATAAGAATATGTAAAATCAAAGTACAAAAATAAATTAGATTACCTATCATTACAAGAAGTCAATCCTCAATTTAAAAGGTGGATATAGCTGATCATTATTAAAACCTAACTGTCCGTTTAAAAGAATAAGAATTTTTTTAATTGTTACAATGCGAAAGTTTGGATTAATTAATTTATCGTCATAAAATAAAACATTTTTTAATCGTGTGCAATTGTAGTACCTATTTTAATCGTAATTTCTGTATTTTAATTTTTAAAAACGTAATAAATTTAACTTTTAAATGTATAACATTCGCAATCTAAAATTTAATCCAAATTTTCGCATTGTAACAATTTTAAAAAAATGTTATTCTTTTAAACGGACACATTTAGGTTTTAATCATGATCAGTTATATTCACCTTTTAAATTGAGGATTGACTTCTTGTAAAGATAGGAAACCTATTTTATTTTTGTACTTTGATTTTACATATTTTTATACTCCGTTAATGCCACCACCCTAATTTATTAATTAACATAATCACCCCTTTCCATCCCTTATATATTATAGAGACCAATCAGTAAATAGAATATCGTTGAAATTCTTTTTATTTTATATTTTTTATTTTATTCTTTATTTTCACTTTGTTTTAAAATTATTGTCAGATATATAAAGGTGTTAAAATTCTTCCATTTAGGTTTGAATTGTGGTTGGAAACACATCCGAGGAGACCTAGTTACGGTCGAAATAACTTATAATGCGTACAATCCGAATGTATATCTAGTCTTTTTCAACCTCATAACTTATATATATATATTCGTGTGTTCTAACAAAAAATATATTCTTAAGTATATACTTTCGATAATATCCAAAAACGTTCCAAATCTTTTTCCGTTGGTCCTATGCACCTATAATTTTTATATATAAATATCTTGTTTCATTTTACTTCAGTTGAAGTTCTCAAATCAAAGGGCCAACACTTCATCTCTTTATGAAGTACATAGATATTCGAGTGTTTCATTAACGTTCTCTTTTACCTCTCAAGCATTGAGTTTGTAAAGAAGTTAAGAACATTAAATTTTCTCTCTTCAGTTGACCAGTTGATTATGTTAGAGTATACATTTCTTTTGGTCTCTTGGTCTTACCGGATTCCAGGACGAGACTTCATCTGGTCTGGTGGTGTAGCGAAACTGAGATCTTATTTGGGCTTCGAATACTATGTTATTTTGAATATTTGGTCAGGGTTTACTTGTAAGGTGAAGTATTCTCATGTCAGGCTTTCCTGACAAACCCTTTTACAGAGAGACTGAAGACACTCGAAGATGTATCTAGTAGGTAATTCAAACTCCCCAAGTTTATATATATGTGTGTGTGTGTGTGTGTGTACAGAGTAATCTTCTAAACTAATGAATGAATCACTATGAATTTTGGGATATATATTCTAAAATAAACGTTGAGTAACATGGTCACATTCTATTTTTTGTAAACTTTTACCATTGGAGAGGGCACCCAAACTCTCACCCGCTCTCTAAAAATTTAAAATAAGTTAGATATAAAAACTTCAAAAAAGAAGAGAATTGCTCTGTCAAATTTTGAGTTATGTTAAGTAATTCATTTTTAAAGGATCAGTGTATGCGTGTAAACATCTAACATGTATGTGTTTGGTAAAATCCTAAACTATTGAATTTATCATTATGGAATATGTATTCTAGACAACAGGGTGTGTAAGGTTGGCACATTATTTTTGTTACTTTTTTAATTTTTAAAATTTTTTTATACTAAACTATTAAGGGGGGGGGGGCACCGAAGCCACACCACGCAAAAAAAAAAATAATATTGAAATTTAAGACTAATTCTATATTTATTGCTTGTACCTGTCATGAGACGAGTATTCTACTAGTGTGTGTATATATATTTCTGTCAAAAGATCTATTTACTTTATGTAATAAAAATTGAGAGAACATTTTCAACAATTAACCAATTGTCTTACTGCTGAAAAATGTCTTTAGCAGAATTTTTACTGCGAAAATAATTTTCCCCTTCCATTTTTCTTCATTGATTATTAAAGGCTATTTAAGAATTGTCCTGCAAACAATCTTGCATGCTACCCTCAACCCTACATACATAACGTATTAGTATACAAATACATGTGCCAGGAACCAATTTTCGCCGTTTCAAAATTTCATTAATTCCATTTCTACTTTTGGTAAATTCGATTTTATCCTCCCATTTCACTTATTTCACAATTTACAAGATTCTAAATACTTTTTAATATTGTGTTAAACTTTCTTTCTTTTTTCTTTTTTTTTTCTAATTAAATTTTTTCCAATTTTCGCATCAGCATTACTTATCTATCCCCTCCCCCTTGCCATGTTCACTTTAGCAATGGAGGCTCTCATTCTGTCTGGTTTGTTATGGTTTCCTAAAAATTAAAAAAAAATATAGAAATATTTAAAAATAGCCAGCCTCAGACCCGCCAGGACCAGCTTCCAAGCTCAGATCAAAGCTTAGTATCCGTTTTGTCAGCGTTCAAAGGAGAAATCTTTATAGACTGAGGCAATTATGAAATTTTCCAAATCCAGAGTGCCTCATTTTGGGGAACTGGATTTTCTCCACATTAAAAACCCACTTTGTGTCTAACTTTACCCTCAGAGAGAGCGAGGTAAGTAAATGGGCATCCATGCGAGTGTGATCGCAAAAGGTAGGAGTAGATGGAGTCAGTTCAAAGAACTTCTGCCATTACTAAACAGCAGAGTGTTACCAATGTTGACCAAGGGAAGATTCTTTCAGACATGTGTATGCAGTGTGATGATGTATGGAAGTGAAACCTGACCAGTGAGGGTTGAGGACATGTTGCATGGAGAGAAATGATATAAGAATTATACAATGTATATGTAATGTCAGTCTTCAAGACGGTCTTACATCTATTGACCTAAGAGGAAGATAAAATCTGGACAGTATAGAGAGATGTATGCAGAACAGGTGACTTTAATAGTATGGCCAAGTTAAAAGAATGGATGAAAGTTTTTGGGTTAGCAGATGTAGAACAGTTGAAGTAGCAGATTCAGTTAACTGGGGAGGTCAAAAAAAACATTGGAGGAAGTGATAAGGATCGACTTGAAGTGATAAATATCTGGTCAGAGATAGGTTAGTTTGGAAGTTAATTTCTAAAAGCCATCAAACACGTGCCAACATGTGAAACGGACGTTAAACCAAATATGATGATAACCAAAAATTTCCATCACTGATCATCAATATTTATTTAAACTCTTCATGTTCTATGCCATCTGAAATTGCTTTGATCGAACTCAATGTTTGTTTTCCTAATCCACCCAACAATGCATAAAGTATTTAAATCTGTTTAAAAGCCTCCAATAGAAGGGAAATAACTCTTACCAATCCTTGTGAGACAGACTTGCATCCGGGTACTGATACTTATGTCAGTACATCGTTTTTATAAATGATAGACTACGTTTTTGCACATGTGGTGTTTAAAAATTCTTTCGAAATGTTTGCTTTTGAGGATGACTCAAATAATTTGTTTGATGATGCTATTATTTTTGTGCGAATAACAACCTCATTTTTTACCCCGCCCAATAAACCGGTATTGTCCGGGCCTTTGGGTCTGGATTCACGCCGGTCTATCGGTTGTCTGTCCTGTGCAGTTCTAGGAGGTGCACCCTCCCAGGCTTTGCCTTCTCCACCTTAGTTTATTGCTAATCGCCTGAGGCGCCTTTACCGGGTAATGCCGACTGGGCTGCCGAGGCAATTTTTAAATAGCCAGAGTGCTCAAATTCTCGAGCACTGGTTTTTTCTCACTTTCCCGACCTTGTGTCACATCTTACCTTGTGGGAGGAAGATAAATAGAAACAACCTCATATTAAAGAACGAAGTCTTTCCATTCATTCTGTTAAGTTTCATAACAATCTGTTCAAAAGTAAAGGTATTATAAATATTTAAATGAGAAAGAATATTTATATTTTTAACCATTTTTTTTTTGTAATTTCTAACAGAACTGAGGCTCTGCACTTCAACCAGATCTTAAGAATAAAAAGTTGTAAAATCTTTTAGAATTCCTTTCATGTCCAAGAAGGAAGAATACGATGGACACACTTGTAAAAAAACAGAATTGAGGGAAATAATTATGTTTGTATGCTTTATTATTTTATTAAGACATGTGAATTTTTTAACAAAAATTGCAAACATTCGAGATTTGAAAGAAATAAAAAGGAAAAAAACGATATTTGAGAAGAAAAAACAAATGATAAAATTATTTATTGTTGAAAATTACACGGACAAAAATGGATACGGTTTCAGATTTATGATCTTCGAAAATTGGTTCCCCTATACATGTGTCTTGAATAAACACATAAAGTCATAAGTAAAGATTGAATTTTGATTTAAACATTCAATTATGAAAGGTGATATCTATACATTGAAACAGTTATTCAAATGGCAGCAATATTTCTTTGGAGTCTCTCGTTATCCCCCCCCCCCTTGTGAAAGTCAATAGTGAAGAATTCAATATAACAATAGGCTGTGTTTGCATTACACATACGTGTGTGTGTGTAAAATGTGTTTCTTGGATAAAAATGAATTTTTTACATTTGACAAATAAAAAAGTTTTCTTATGGAAAACATAAAAACATGTAAATTATAGATGTTATAATTTTTAATATTTCGGACACTCCTGTCCTTTTTTAAAAAATGTATCTTTTATTTTATAAAAATAAATATGAAACTCATGAATAACTGGACATTAAATTCATTTAAGAGTCTTTGTGATTTTTTTCTTATCGTTCGTTTTTTTAAAGTTTTTTTTAAACAATGATAATGCTTATACAGACTGTATTTTGATGACGCTCGTGTTTTCATGTGTCCAGCAGCTTTGTGAAATTTTACGTTTGAATTGCAAAGAGAATTTCTTAAGTCTTCAAGAAAAGTTGTTTGAATTTGGTATAGGGCTTTGCTTTTAACTGCAACCCTGGACAGACACATATAGAGAGAAACAACAAATATAGTATAGATCCTATTTACATTATTTTTAAACTGAGTAGGAATATGAACGTGCGTCTGTGTGCGTTCACTGCACACAGTGATCGTCTGCTCGTTGTGCTTATCCTAAATCGTTGGTTGATTCCGATACCAGTCGCAGTGTTAATTGTGTGGTGTCGGTTAATGCTGCAACAGAAGAATTTTCCCTCCAAATAAAATTAAACAAGTAGCAGTTGCTTTGGGTCTTTTGGGGGGGGGGGGTACAATGCTACTCGTTTTCTTCTACTGAACAACAGACTTGCAAATGAGAATTCTCAGCCTGCCTGACCAGGAGCTGTTCAGAAAACCAACTTTCAGACCCCCAGAAAAAAAACTCCTTCTCTGCCCCTCTGCTGGAATATATAAATATCACCGGGACCACCCCCAGAAAGACCACTTGAGATAATGCCCAGTCTTATCTATGAACATAGAAAAACCTAATGTCTAGTGGGTTCCCCATATTATTTTTGTCAAAACTCAAGCGGATCATAACCGCAGCAGAGAACCTCATATCTGAATAAACATTATTTTCTGAAGTCGACAAATTGAAGTCTGGGTGGCCAAACCCAGAATCATAGATATTTCCCATATCTTGGATGATTTCTCTTTTCTTAGTTAAATATTTCTCACTTGCAGCCAGTCTGCTATTCGCATGCATTGCAACTATGCAACCCACTAAACATGCTGCCGAGTGCATGTTTACAGGAAACTCCACAGGAATCTGGTGATTCCAAACCGTCTATATTGCACACGCATTCACACAAAGGCATATATATAAGTCATATGTAAGGACTGAATCGAGTTATATATCTAATTATGCAATAGCAGTATATTTAAACTGGAATTTATTAAAATGGCAATAATATTGTTGATTTAGTTTCTTCCCCCCCTCCCATCTTTTTTGTAAGAGAGCAGAATGTTTAAGAATGTTCTTGTTGATGTATTAAAAGACGACATTACTGGATCCAATTAGTGTCCGTATTGTCCAAGTCTTTCAGTTCTAGTTTCACTGTGAGTAAAGTATACACATAATTGCCATTATTAAAATTTAAGAACAAACAATATTCAGTGTTAATTACATGTATTCTTTTGACTGCTTTGTTAGATACTAGCAGGAAAACACCCGACGTTGTCCGGGATTGAATGTCCCGTCCACATTTCATGATACAACGTTACCTTTTTTATTATTTTTGACATTTTATAATATTCAATTCCAAGGATGGATTCAGCGTTGATTGAATGAGAAGTACAATGACATTTATTGAAATAAATGTGCGTAAATTTAGTCTGTAACTTTCTCGGTGCAAACCCAAGGTTTCCATGGAAATGAATGAGAACTTAATTGCGCTCCTGAGCCCATAGTAAAATTTCTATTACTTTTGAATTAAAAAAAAATTTACAGTTATAAGTAAAATGCAATCTCTGCCTTGGGAGGAGCCTGTGAATAAACCAACAGAAACGCAACTTATATATATATATATATATATGATGGACTCTCCCGTCGATTGCGACGTATGAGGTTCCAACAGCTTTCATTTGTGTTTAGATCGTTCATGACACCTGAGTCCGGCAAGAGACCTGCAAGGAAAGCCGCAGACAGTGCAAGAGTGTGAGTAATCGGATGCCAGGTGTGGAGCACTCTCTCTAGCTTTTCGCCTCACTCTGGCAGTTCTCATATTATCCACACAGGTCTCGTTGAATCTTTCCAGTCCAATGCAACAAGCTGCTCGCCATGTCTTCCTGTTTTTGTACAGTCTTCAAAGTTTTTGGGGGGTACTCCAATTGCCGTCAACGCATCTTTCAATTTATCTTTGTACCTCAGCAAGGGCCGACCAACATTTCTGTTACCACAAGCTAACTGACTGTACATCAGTGCTTTAGGTATCCTCCCTTCGTCCATTCTTGCTACATGACCAGCCCATCGCAATTGAGACTGCAACAGGAAGCTTTCAATTCCACCAATATGGCATCTGTTGTAAAGATCGCTGTTAGCGACTTTGTCCTTCAAACTAAGTCCGCATATGGTCCTAAGGCAGCTCCTGTGGAACACATCCAATTGGCGAATGTGATGCCGGTAAGGCGTCCACGCCTCACATCCATAGAGAAGACCTGTCAATATTACAGCCCTATACACATTGATTTTTGTCTTCAACTTAATGCCTCTGCTACTCCAAAGACGATGTTTCAGCTTGCCGAAGGCATTTGCCGCTTTTGCAATTCGGTTTACGATTTCATCATCAAGTGAAGCAGCAGAATTAACTTTGCTACCTATGTAGGTAAAGTTTTTGACATAGTTCATTGGTCTGCCATCCACTTTGAGTTTTTCTAATGGAAATTCATGAACAGGCTGATTTTGTTTCACTCCTTGAACTTGTTTAGGGGTAGGGCATGGTTGATGGACCACCTCAGTCTTCTTTAAACTGATCGTTAAACCAAAAGCTCTACATGCACCTGAAAATTTTGTCAAAAGATTCTGAGCTTCTTCAAAAGAAGTCGCGACCAGGGCAGCATCATCTGCAAAGAGAAGGTCCCGAATGATGGCCTCTCGAACCAAGGTTTTGGCTTTAAAACGCTAATGGTTAAAGAGCCCACCTGTGGTTCGAAATTGAAACTTAACACCTGTGCTTTCATCAGCGAATGCGTGCCGAAGCATCACAGAGAAGAACAATGCAAACAGCACAGGTGCCATCACACAACCCTGTTTCGTACCGTTGGTTACTTCAAAAGGCTCTGAGGTTTCCCCATTGGAAACGACCTGTGCTTTCATCCCTTCATGAAAGGAGATTATGACATCAAGCATGTTGTTGGGGATTCCAAGCTTATGAAGAACTTTCCAAAGTGCTACGCGGCTGACCGTATCGAATGCCTTTGTCAAATCAATAAAAACCATGTACAGTTCCCGATTTTTTTCACGAACTTTTTCCGCAACTTGACGAAGAGCAAATACCATGTTGATTGTACCTTGACCAGAGCGAAAACCACATTGGGACTCTGGATAAATCTCATCAACAAGATGTCTGATGATCCTGTTCAGAATCAACCTTGCAAGAATTTTACCTGCAACAGAAAGCAGAGATATCCCGCGATGATTATCGCAAGAATTCCTGCTTCCCTTGCTCTTATAAAGATGCTTGACATTACTATCCTTAAAGTCCTGTGGGACTCCGCCAACTTTCCATATCTCCACAAACAAGATGGTCAGTTTTTCCTCGAGTGCTCTTCCGCCATGTTTGTACACCTCAATGGGGATGCAATCTCTGCCCGGTGCCCCTGACGATAGCTGTTTTTTAGCTTGAGATACTTCCTGAACTGTAGGTGGAAAAGACAGTTCCGGAATTTCGGGATGCTGCGGAAGAGAGGTAATGATGTTTTCGTCAGTCACTGATGCAGAGTTAAGGACAGTTTCAAAGTGCTGCTTCCAGCGCTTAAGGATAGCAGATTTGTCAGTTAGCAGTGTTTCTCCATCCTCAGCAAAAACTGGGGCAGAACCATTCATTTGAGGACCAAACACCTCTTTCAGGCCAGAGTAAAATGACTTAGAATCCTTCCTGTCGGCTGCATCCTGAAGTTCCGCAGCCTTTGATGTCCACCAAGCCTCTTTCAATGCCCTAAGTGCCTTCTGAACTTGTGCTTTGTGAGCTCTATATGCCTTCTTTTTCACTGTGGAATTTTTGTCCTCGAGCCATGTTTTGTGCAAACATGCATTTGGTCGATAAGCTTCTGCACTTCAGTGTTGTTTTCATCAAACCAGTCTTGATGTTTCCGCAAAGGGAAGCCCAAAACCTCAGCAGACGAGTCATAAACAGCATTGCGCAATGAATCCCAAGAACTTGAAACGTCGCTATTTACCTCTACAGAAGCTATAGCGGTCGTAACTTTTTCCTTCAGCTCATTTTGTGTATCTGCCTGTTTTAGAGGCAGAACATTTAGGCGTTTTGGAACAGAAGACTTTTTCACTCTCCTCTTGTCTAAATGGAAGATGGTCTTGCCGACTAGCAAAAACTACCCGCCCTCCGGGCAGCAATTATTTAAGCTGCAGTCTTCTTTGCAGAAACCAAACAACAAAATTTCAATTGACATTTTAGTAATTTAGAGGAAAAAAATAAAACGATTGCCATAGTCTTATTTTATATATTCCAATGTGGAAAAAATTTACTTTTCATGAATATAGTCAAATTTTATATTTTAGGTGAAAATACAACAAAAAGGTTAATTGATATGGTCATTAAAATATTCAAAGTCGAGGAATTTTATTTTGTTTCATCATAAAAATAAAAATGAATTCTCCATTAAAACTATATTATATAATGAAATGAATCAAACATAAGGGTGGAAGGTCAATTGATCAAATAAACCAATTTTATATTACTGAGTAATTCGAAATGGGTACTTTGTACTTTTTACCTTTATTATAAAAGACAGAAAAATGTCTTAATTAATATTAAAGAAAAAAATCCATTTTTTTTGTAATTTAGAAAGATTAGAGGATGTTTTTTCTTTTCTATGACAAATGTTAGTCATCATCATCATCATCATCATAACCAACATGTTGACTCCTTGGCCTTTTGGCTAGGAGCAAAATGTAGTATCTGTCCTGAATCTGTACTTGTTTTTTATGTCCTCGGTCAGTGAAGGATAACTCCTTCTAGACCGAGGTAATTTACAGTTTTGTTCCAATCCAGAGTGCCCCTTTTGGGCGAGCTGGATTTTCTCCACGCTAAATATTGGCATTGTGCCTAACTCTGCTCTCGTGGAAGGAAGTAAATATGAACAGCAACAGATACAACAACAAATTTAGTTTTAAAAATAAACGCATGTATTTAATTATTAACAGAAACACTTTGGTAATTATTGCGTTTTAATGCAAACTTTATTTTTAAAAAGTAATTATTTAAAATTTATTGAGGTTGTTGCGTGCGAAAACGTAACCGAAAAAACAACAAATAATGAAACGGAAGTTATGATTTTGAATTGTAAATTGAATTCATTAAATCGCTTAAATAATATTACTACGGATAATAATTAAGATATTGATATCAAAAAAAGTTTTTTCGTATATATAATAAAATAGCAGAATCAAATTATAAGTGAATCGTACTGAATATGAATTTATTAGACAATGTTTAAAAAATAAATATGCAAATAATTTATAGAGTTGAGTGTTTAGTCATGTTTTCTGTGAGTATATATGTTAAAATATCTTAGTGTATAATTGAATTAGGTAGAGCTGAGGTGTTTTGATATTAATATAGTTATGATGAATAAAAAAAACGTTTGCATTTATTCATTTAGATATATATATATATATATATATATATATATACTAGAGCTGAGTCAATTAACATTGGTTTCCATAAGGCTTTCTCCTATATAATAACACAAAACATGTTAAAATATAGCTTAGTTTGGGGATTGAGTTATGTTTGAAAACATTCTTTTAATTGTTCTAATTATCCATAATTTGTAATTAACTGAAAATGTCACCCATCTCTCACTTAGCTATGTATGTGTTCCCCTCCCCCTTTGTTGATTCAACCCATTTCTAATATTTCTAAGTGTCTCTGTGGCATTTATAGAAAGAGTAATTCTCTGTTTTCAGTGTTGTTATCTACTTTATATAGTGATCGTACACACCACAAACACGTATGTGAATTAGATAGTAAAATAATAAGTCTCTTTACTTGTATATTATCCATAAGGATAGTATAGAAGTAAAGACGTATTATTTTTAGCTATGCAAGAAGAATGTCTTAACAGAAATGTCACAGTTTATCAATTTTCGAATGAAATCCAAGTAAAATAAATAGTGCTTGTGGCCAGTATTTCTTTTTTTTATTCACCCCAACCAAGGCATATTAACACTGAAGCCTAAGTGGCTACTGTGGTAGAGGCCAGATTTATAGGGAACAACCTGGGTGGGGAGTTGGACAGCAAGATTTTTGTTCATGTTACATTTAAATTTCTACATGTTGGTATGGTCGGAAGCAGGGAGGGGATTCCAAAGGAAAGTGGTCCGAGGAAAGAAGCTATTAGAGTAAAAAGTTTTCTGGCATTTGGGGACCTCTACAGTGAAGCGATGGGATTTTGCTACTAGTCGAGTGGGCCAGGGGTATTTACGTTAAGAGATGGGGTTACAAGTGCAATAAGTTCATCGGAGCACATTCCGTAGAAGTACTTGTAATGAGAGTAGAAAGTGGAGTTTGGGTTTACTTTCGGCAGCCTTGTAACTCTCACTTCCCTTATTTTGTCATTTTGTCCTCACATTCTATGAGCGATGTTTGTGACAAAGGAAAAAGAATTGCTGTTTTCTGGGTCGGAATCAATCTATCTAACACTTATCATTGGCTAGTTTTTGATCTTGAGGTAATTTTTTTTTAATTTTTTTTTTTAGCCCCTTACATTTCATGCCTTGTCTGGGGTGAAAAATTTTTTTAAAAACAAGCACATGTGTTTTTATATATATATATATATATATATATATATATATATATATATGGGGTGTAATAAATAACAAAAATGCATTCTGCTAATAAATCATTGGCCTTGCCCTAATTGCCATCTGATTGTATTCTTTTCAGCGCATATAGAGCAAAGCTGTGAATTTCTGCACTGATGATTTAATAACTACCTGACAATTATGACACTCACTATTGAATAATAAATTAAAATCATAGAATTCTATCCAGAGTTCTCTAGGTTTTCCATTCCAACCCCAGTAGTTTATGCAAGATTCTACATATATTACACCCAAAACAAGTAAACAAACACTAGAAATGCTTAAAAAGACAATTAACTAAAAATTAAAGTGTATTATCTCATACTACACTTATCTTTTCTGTCCTTGGTCAGTGAAAGAAAAATCCTTCTAGACTGAGGCAATTTTTATTTTTTTGTCCGAATCCAGAGTACCGTACCCACTCCCCTTGCATTAAAAAAAACAAAACGATCTTGTGTCTAATTCTGTGCTCGTGGGGAGGAAGTAAATAAGGACACGTTTGATAGTGTCATCGTCTCACTCTGCTGGACTTTTTCTTGCGGACATCTGCCAAAGTTGATGTGTTCAAGGTTCGGTCAAATAGTTTACAGAAGTTAAAGAAAGAAATTGCTGGTGTTGTAATGCCCCTTCCCCCTCCAGAAATGTGAGAGGGAGTAATAGATAATTTTGCAGTGAGCGTAAACGCATACCCGAACAGAAATAGCACTCATATCGAATGCACAATTTAGAGATATGCGAAAATAATTGTTATGCATTTTTAATACTCTATTAGAATTAACCATAATGGCTGAAACGAGTTTGCATGAATAAAATTTCCATCTGTATTTATTTAAATGCTGTAACTCAAAATGTTATTTCAAAATAGAAATGTGTGGTTAGCAATCAAAATCAGGGTGTTTTGTTTTTTACACCAAAAAAGAAATATATATATATATATATATATATATTAAATGAGATTTAAATTTTACTACAGCTTTGAAACGATAACTTTGAAATTTTAGAAACAGTTAACATGATGCAAGATTTTGTTAAACAAATGAAATAAATCATTTTATATATATATATATATATATATATATATATATATATATATATATATATTAATATTAATATTTTTACATTTTGAATGTTGTCATACATGTGGTTTCCTTCCCCCAAAATGACACTTCATCGGCGACTGTCCAGTAGTCTTGGAATTACAAATTCATCTGTGAGATGAATTCTTTATTCCAAGGCTAAGCAAGATTCCCTGATTATCAATTTCTTAAGAGTCTTTAAGCTTAAGCCTTAAATGTGATCATTTTCTATAATAAAAATCATGTGATGGATTTTGGTCAAATTTTGAATAACGATTCTACCCATAAGGTTTAGTAGCATTATATCTTGCTTTTAATGTTCGTA
Organism: Sepiola atlantica; assembly: GCA_963556195.1. NCBI lineage: Eukaryota > Metazoa > Mollusca > Cephalopoda > Sepiida > Sepiolidae > Sepiola > Sepiola atlantica. Next base: position 50,455,354 of record OY744519.1, read on the forward strand.
AAGGGATATAAAAGTGGTTCTGTTCTGGGAATTAATTTTACTTATCCTGGGACGGGTATTCTAATATATATATATATATATATTTTTCCACAATCAGTCCCCAAACACACAATGATAGCCTTTAAAAAGAATCTAGCTGTGAGACATTGGCCTGGATGCTTGCTAGTTGGATGACTTCACACCTGGTTGAAAAGAGTAGGTACATCCCACAATTGGCTGTTTACTGTGGTTAACATGATCTGTAATAACTGGAAGACTTCTATGTGGTGTGGTGACTGAAGCGATGGAGTTATCAACTGCATATGAGTGATTTTGGTTTTAAGTTCTGTGTCTGAATATGTCTAGGACTTCCTGTCTGTAGGTGTCATGGTGTGTGTGGACTATGATGTTTGTGGGGGAAAAAGCAATTGTATAAGTGAAATTCAATTTATATATATATATATATATGAGAGAGATAAAAAAATTATATCTGTAAATTAATTCTATCTTGAAAAGTCGATGCTTAATATACGATATATATATATATATATATATATATATATATATATACCACCAAAACAGACTTTATGATGAACTGCTCATTAGTGGTATCCTACTTCGTCAGGATGTCATTCCAGTGATTCTTGAGATTGGATTGTTCTTCAGAATTAATTTTCTTAGAGTCGATGTCTTCAGATCTGTTATTTCATGTCCGACAAAGAAGAAAGATGGGTTGTCCTCATGCACCACTCCTGAGTGTGTTTAGCTGTATAGTTGAAACTTAAATCATATGTTGACACACGATCAAGGTTGCAAAAAAGAAAACGTTTTTTAAATGTTTAAATTGTCCAGTTAAACCATCGTGTGCATGCATGTCTATCAGGGTTAGGAGATTTAGCTTTCTCTGGTGGTTAGGGTGACCCAATTGGTTTCATTCATCTATAATCTAGATTAAAATTTGTGTTTATTGGGGTAGGAGACCAAACAATATGGGCATGTTCTAAATGTAATGTAAACAGTTCAATAATCTGTTCCAGGCCAAAGCATGTTAGACACCTAACCTGATGCCTTTCCATCTCCAGGCCATTCAGTCCAACAGCTTCTGAAATGTTTCATCGTACGTAATTTCACTCACAAGGTTGACCTGTGGTATATGATTTTCAGGCATTTACAAAAGGTGTCACAAGATGGGATGGAACGAGTAACACCAACTAGAATGCCAGCATTTTAACAACTCGGCCATACTTGTTCCCCAAAATAGGATTCCAAAGTCTGGTGTAAAAAAAAAACTGACACGTACTCATTCAAAATTGCATATCATGTATAACCTGAGTTAATTGCAATTAAGAATATGTGAATGATCATTGTATTAAACTCATGATTGAGTTAAATGGAGATTCAAGTACTGATATAATATGAACTGTGAAATTGCTCTGAGTTCATTTTCCATCGCCGGCAGCTGAGTTCATTTTCCATCGCCGGCAGCTGAGTTCACTTTTCGATAATAATATTGGACATCATGAATCTATTTTTCCTCTCCAGCTATGATTGACATGGCATGGGGTGTACTAGAATCTTAAGCCTGAGTGTAATAGCCCCTTTGTCTTTGCTTGGTCATAAGACTAAAATGAAAACACTTTGTCCTCCCGTCTCCTAGCGTTTCTGAGAACATTTTTCCCTCAATTTACAATTGGAGACTCGAAAAACATAAGGAATTTTAATCACTAACTTTATTTGATGCTACACTGTTTTCTCACATTCTTCTATTTCGTGTACTGTGGGGAGCTCTAAGGCCCTTCCCCTTAGTTGGTACAAATGTGATAGACGTCCTCGCTATCCAGTCATAAAATCCACACTTGTTTTTTTATTCCACAGTATCTATTGCATTGTTTTTTGTGCATAACCCACAAATCACTTTTGTTTATTTTTCAAATTTCATAATATTGTATTTGAATTCCATCAATGCATTTTTCACTAAATTCGAAAACCTAGCACATGTTTTGTCACAATTAGTATCACCACCACTTACCTGATCAGGGGCGATCTTGTTACATCTGTAAGTCAAAGAGTCTAATAGAAAAAATTCCAGTATCTACAACCACACTTACATCCTACCTAGAGATTGATGAAGTCTGATGTAGTCAAATCTAAAAAGAGACTTCTTTTATTGTAATATTTTTAGTTGCCATAAAAATTTGGGATAAGTGAAATTTTAAAGTTATTCTGACCAGAAATGTAACTCTGGAGTCTGCTTTTAAGAAAACACAACTCTTCAAAAAATTGCTTACTTTAATATCCCAATGAAAACGTAGGAGGAAGTGATAAAAATGGACTTGAAAGAAAGAGGGATGAATAAAGACCTGGTCAAAGATAGGTTAGTTTTGAAGTCAGTTTCTTAAAACCGTCCAGCCAGCATGTAAAACAGACATTAAACCGATAATGATGAGGCAAATGCAAATTGACTCCATTTTTTTTTTTTTTTTTTTTTAAACAGAACGCAGACTGAAGCTGAAATCTATAAGAATTAATATTTGTTTGTGTATTTCACTCTCTTTCATGAGGTTAAGGATTATTGAACTGGTGAGAAATACCAAAGTTAATCCTTGTTTAATCTGATGTCTTAGCAAATAAACTTATTACTTACGCATCACCATGAAACAAATTCCAAGCTCCTCCACTGAACACGTTCTTTCATCCTCATCCTCCTCCTCCTCCTCCTCCCTCTCTCTTTCCTGCTCTCTCTCTCCCCCCCTCCCACACTTTCCTCCTCCTCCTCCTCCTCCTGAGAATTTGTTTCCATAAATCCTTGATTGTTCAACTTTTTTTTTTTTTCTTTTTTCAACAAAAATCTCTCCCCTCTCTAATCCAAATTCTCAAATCTGCTGCAAGGATTATAATATTCAGTGAAAATGGGAGAAGTCCCTGCTGTATGATGATGGCTTTCTTTTTTTTAAAACCGTAAACCCATTAAAAGACAAAACCACGAGTACGTATCAATTATTATATTTATGAAGATTAGCCTTATCGTAGTTATATAGGATGGGATTAACTGAACCATTGTTTCGGATGGAAGACTTGAGGGGGGCTTTCAGGTTTACTTAGGTATTTCTTTTATGGCATATCAGTCCTTTTTAGATTGTGTAATGTTGAAGCACAATACTTATTGTAAACGATTCAGTAAACACAAGTTGCAATTTGGCCCATCATGTTACAGTGATGGATTTAGGCTGCAGAGGAAATTAGAAAAGGGAAGACGGCATGAAACTGTTTTCCACTAGGTGTTAGGTTGATTACAAATGTGTCTCATCTAAAAGTAAAAGGGGTCAACATTAGTCAAGGGCGACCCGATGGCTCCCTTCTCATTGGCTACTACACAGGGAGGGCACTATTCCTTTCCCAAGATTACACCACTTACACTTGATCCTCACCTTCTTTATTATGTTGACGTCTTTGGTATGACTTATACTGACAATTGAACCTTGAGTTCTGGTCCATTAGGAAACACTTTCGCCATTATATACAATTGGACCGGTTTAATTTATTTTAATCTGTCAACAAGACACATTGAAAGTATGTGGGGGGGGGGGGGATTAAGCAGTGTATGTGCTACAGTCACAACCAAAATATGGATGGGGGCTTGTTTTTAAACCGGGGGGGGGGTAGATATAGGTATTGGGAGGGAGGATAAATTAATATTTAAAATGAGGATGTTTTGAGATATATATTCTTGGAAAAAATCTGATTTTTGGAAAATTATTTGTCATGTAAATAAAATAGTTGATTTCATTTAAATAAAATAAATATGCTGGTGATACCAGATCAGGCTGCCCTGTGGCTCCCTGAGACGAAATTCACCTACATTGACGTTTTTTTTTTTTTTTTTGTAAAACTTAATTATGTTCTACAAAAACAAAAACAAAAACAACAGCCCTTCTCCCTTTCTCCCTCCCCTTTTTTATTTTTATTTTTCCTACCCTACTCCCGGTCCTGGATATGACCTTAAACTACATCCGATGGTGAGATCCGGCTTACGGACTTTGGGGAATGTGGAGCCTCCTCTTAATTACCATTGCTCCCAGGTCCACCCTGACCCGGAGTGGTAGTACCTGTTAGGGTCCCAACTATGGGTTAAATAGAAACAGATATTAAAAGGGGAAAGAAACAAAAAAGAGAAGAAAACAAGACCAGATTCGGCATTAAATAACCCAAAAAGGGTTGATATGCCGTAAAACAAAACTACCAAACCAAACCTAAAATAAATATGTAATCCCAAATATATCAATATTAATGGAGTATAAGTATCATTATGTCATCTTTTTTGTTGGGTCTCTGTAGTCAGTTGATAAGGGGATTTTCTTTGGTCTTATAATCATGTTGACACATTGGTTCTCATTAGATCACCAAAGTTAAACAAGATTGAGCCTGGCCAGTACCAGATGAGTGACCATTTAGGAATATTAGGCACTGTATGTAGAACATCGAAACCTCCCTGAAAAAAAAGTACACCCCCCTGAAGATATCGTTAGCAAATAATTAGTATAACCTGCTAATCCGCACGTGTTGTCACAATGGAACAATCGGCCACTGTGCAGAAATTCTGTTCTCAATCATATGGTGAAGCTCCTTGGAGAGAATATGTAATCCGTTCATTTTTTTTTTTTGTATTAAGGTATATATATATATATATATAAATTAACCAACTTGCAAGCAGAAAGGGCTAATCTACGCTAATTTGTTGATTTTCATGCAAAAAACACTTGCTAATGTACAAAAACATAGTTTTTAGGTAACTTTGAGGTATCAAAATCTATTCGCTGATTTTCACTGTTTGAAGGTATATCTGGAACGTAATTCTTCTGTATATAGTTCAAATAACTTAAATCTCTTAAATTTAGGTGATTTTAACAAAATAAAAAACAGCTAGTCGACACATCAAATTACTATACACTAATATGACCAACAGGAAAATGCATCTAATTAATCCCAAACAACTTAAAACAAAAATAGGCATAGCATTACCTGTAAACAATAATTAAAATAATTATTTGAACCATTTTTTCTATCAGTGCAATGATTCTTTGTATATGCAAAAGTGTGACCTCCGTATGGAAACCCCATCCCTCAGTTTAGCTGGCCTTTTCTTCGAATTCATAGAATCTGATCTTTTCAAAGATCTATTACCAGACAAGTTCACTTATTTCCGATACATCGACAACACACTCATCATATATCCAGAAAACAAATATAGCACAGCAAAATTATAGTTAAATCCACCGTAGAATTGGCATTCAAAAATGAAACCACCAATCCTTAACTTTCTTATAAGATCCAAAAATTTACCATAAACTTACCAATAAAAATGACAGCATACATTTCTGCTCACATCACGACATAATATATTTCAGTTTTGTATGAAGTTCGAAAATTTGAAAGACAAATACTTTTGTATAAGCCGCATTTAATATGAATCCTACGGAATAATTACCATTTTTAATTGCATTTCTGTTGTCATATTTGTAAGTTCTACGGAATCTATGAAGAAAATGTTATGTCAATGCTTATGCTGAAAAACCGTGAATTTGTGAAACCGCGAATGGTAAGCCCGTGAATAGCAGGGGTCCACTATATATATCGATTTGATTATATAATCAGTTTTTAGCGCAATCTCTCATACAGTTTAGCTCAATAGATTTTCCATATGGTTTTCCAAAATTCATACAAGATGTTGTAAATAATGATGTTGTAAATAATGAGATAATAGGAATTCGCAGAGCAATTTTTTTTATAAATCCAACGACTTAAAAGTTTCACATGTTTTTATAAATGTTATAATTTGGTCAACAACATGGACGACTACTTCATCACTGTTAGAGTTTCTTTTGACTATATGTTTTTGATATTTATTTGCCACAGATATATTCTGAGCAATCTTAAGTAAGATAAATGTATAATATACAATTTCTTTATTTGTACACTTTGTCTTAGAAGAGATGGTCATAAATAAAATCATGTGAAACATTAAAGTTGTTTGAGATATATAAATGTCTGTATAGCTTGCTTGTCATAAGTATATGTTTATATTATATAATGAGAGGAAAATTGATGCAAAAGTAACTTTTCATCTTATAAAGTCAATGTTTCCTTGTACGTTTTCGGTCAATAGTTGTTTTACTACAAGTTACTTATAAAAATCTGTTTCGTCACTGATATGAGGCAAATATTAGTCTGTGTTGTTAAAAACAAAAATTTCATTTCTAATCGATATTATATTTAATCAGATCAACAGTTTTGTTTTGATTACTTATATCATAGAGGGAGTTGACCGAGCTAGCCCTCCCCTAGTCGCAATACTGTTACCCAAATTACTAGGTACTTATTTAATAACCGATAACGTCGATATGCATTGATGAATCGGGTGCTTTTTTTTCTCTTTCGTTGCCGTTGGCTGACCGGCTTTGAACTTTAAAAAGAGGAAAAGAAAAAGACAGATTTATGTATTTAATAGCATCATAATTTCGTACTTGCTGCTGTGAATCAATTAGTTAGCTCGCCGTACTGTTTGGGAGTTCAAATCCCACCCGGGGTATAATTATTTTTTCTCTGGTTTTGTCTTAAGATGAGATTAAACATTTCAAATTACAATATTAAGCAGATCATTTAGATTTACTTTTATTTTTTTCTATAATCTATGTAATTTATAGAAATTATGATTCCCGGCTGATTCCAGGTAGCCCTGCTATTATCTAATAAAGAGATCATGTATAATAATAAAAGAAAAAAAATGACAAGACACAAATAAGCAGTGCATTGTAGAAAGTAGGATGTGTAATATAGATTCTTTACATTTGGTATCAGCAGCCAGTAATAACGTTTCGACTGGTGAAGTTAAAAAAAAAAAAAAGAAAACGACTCAAATTGGAAAGGTTTTTTTTTTAAGTACTAATCGTCGGTATAGAAAGAGGAAAGCAAAAAAGAAAAAAAATCTCATTATAGAAATAGTAAAATATTTATTTCTGAATTAATTTTACATGGAAGGGGGTTACTCGAACTTTCTATTTGCTTTTTACATTCTCCTAAACACTTGAAATGGTTTCCTCCAGCAGTTTTTACTCGCTAACTTTAGTGTGACGGGACGGATATAAATTTATATGTACAAATAAATACACATTGGTCTTCATTATAGAGTGGAGAATATAAAGTGTGTATCAATTATGTTTATAAGAGCATAATATATCTATTATATGTAATACGATACAGTGAAAATTCGAATTTTCACTGTGTAGTATTACATATAATAAATATATTATGCTCTTATAAACATAATTGATACATACTTTATATTATATTGCAGGAATGCCCGGGCGTGGAGCACAAAATAAGAGTTCAAAAGTGTGTGTAATATATATCTAGCTAAAATAAAACATTAATTCAAATGCATGTAAAGGAAAGAGAAACATGGTTCGTGCAAGAAAAATCTGCGATAGGTCTGTTTCAAAATAAACAACGGTTTATCATTAATTATTTCAATTGTAAATCTTACAGATGCAAATTAAAAAGATGGCCGACATTGTTATAGTAAGATATACTCAGACGTTGATTTGACACACAGATTTCTTTTTTTATAAACAACCAGATCTATATAACCCAAAAAGGTTAGACTGTTCTATTAGATTCCAATATACCAAGAAACTTTCTTAATGAATATTTTTAATCATTTTTTTCCCCCACTGCCATTATCCTTTTCCCCCCTTTTGTTTTAACTCTGGCGTTCTCAATGTGGGTATCAGCATTAATTTCAGTCGCAAGTGATGAGCTGAGTCCACTTCACTTTCTCTCCTGATGAAACGCGAGAGCACCTTGTTTACTCTTTGAGGTTTTGTTCACTAAGCCTGTCATAAGGTAATTGATTCGTCATTGTTTGCCCATTAATCTCTAACAAAGTCTATCAAGATTGATAGATTAATTGCACATGAGCTGACTCTGCTACTTTCTCTCATTTTCAAATTTCCGTTGTATCTCATCACCAACCTTTTTTTTTTTTTTTTTTAAACGTTTCAGATCAATGGTTTGACATCTTGTAATTTTTTTTCTCACTTTTTTTCTAAAATGATCAAAATATTCTGTAATTATAACAGTTTATCATTTTTGATTCATTATTTCATCTCTCGTTTATCGTCCGTTCGCGGGTTATCTCTCGCTTATCGTCCGTTCGCGGGTTATCTCTCGCTTATCGTCCGTCTGCTGGTTATCTCTCGCTTATCGTCCGTCTGCTGGTTATCTCTCGCCTATCGTCCGTTCGCGGGTTATCTCTCGCCTATCGTCCGTTCGCGGGTTATCTCTCGCCTATCGTCCGTTCGCGGGTTATCTCTCGCCTATCGTCCGTTCGCGGGTTATCTCTCGCCTATCGTCCGTTCGCGGGTTATCTCTCGCCTATCGTCCGTTCGCGGGTTATCTCTCGCCTATCGTCCGTTCGCGGGTTATCTCTCGCCTATCGTCCGTTTTGTTCAGTAGTCTTTGCATGATGCGTTGTCAAACAAATTTTGTCAAATTATTATAAATATAATTTATCACTAAGTGTAGACTGGTTCTTCAGCCATTTAGTATTTATTATTTCTAGTTAGGGATTATTTTTACTCCTCTCCCCCCCCCCCCTCCTACTTTGGATAAAAATAACAACTTGTATTCAATTTATAGTATTCTATTTTTTGACGATTTTAAAAGAAAACACATTGGTTTGTTTAGAAAGAGTAATCTTTGATGATTTTTTTTTAGAATTTTTTGTGATGAGGATTGATAATTTGGATTATTTGAACTACTATTCTCATCTTAATTGTTATTTACATAACATTTCGGACTATGTAATCTCTTACGTTCTTCAGGTGCATCTTTTAAAACTTGGGGAAACCTATGCGGAATTTCAAACTGAACCCGTAATTTAATCTATCGAGGTAGATTGTTCTCGTTCCATCAACCATGACTCGATAAAAGTGTTAATTATAGTATGGTTTTTCTAATTCGACAAAAGATCTCGAGTTCAAGATATACCGAAAGAAGATCAAAGGTTACATTGGCTGAAACATGAAAATGACGAAAATGAGAATAGTAGTCTAAATAATCCAAATGATATAAGTAATCTTATAACGCATCATATATTTGGGATGGGTGAAGTAGATCTCCGGGCACCATGTGCAAAGCCGTCATTTCGCAGGTAACAATTCTAAAATTCTTCAGTTATAGCTGCTTAAACTCTTCTCGTTAACAAATTTTCATTTATAGACGTAGGTTTGTTCAAAAATCTTCTAAAAGATGTTTCCTCGTTTTCATCTGTTTGAAACATGTCTGGCTTAGTAGCTTTCCCTCTGGTCGTCCGAGGATATACTTGAGCCAAGAAGAGAAGTGTTTCTGCCAAAATATTAGAGTCCTCCCACCCTCTTCCATTCCATCCAGAACCTGTTTAGGGTCAACCTGCCGTAAACACCAACACTTCGGCTCCTCCAGAGGTCCTGACATTTTTTTTTTTTTGTATAGTTTTAAGATGATCAAGAATTATTGGTATCCCAATCATAACGTCCCTAATAGATGCCTAAAATGTCCCGGTTTCTTAGCAGACTACTTCTAATTAAGTTTCTTCCTCTTAGGAATTTGATCTCAAAGTCTCGTTTTCACTCATTTAGCTTGCCTCTTCCCGACCCTCTTTGCTCCTTCTCTCCCCTCCGTCAGACCCAGCCCTACCCCTTTGGCCGCCAACGCCAACGCTAGAATAATCATTTCGTGTTGTACGAAAATCAGGAAGGAGTCCAATTTCTTGTATAAATCAATAGTTATATTTGAGGTTGTTCGTTGTTTGTTTGGAAGAATATTGGAAAGCCAGCACCTAAAGTCTATTGATTCCCCAGGAGTTTGTGGGGGTGTAAGGTAGGCACCTTACTTATGGTGTGTGTAGGGGGGCGTGGGGGTATGATTATAACCCCCCTGGCCTTGTTATGGGCAACAACTCTTTGCTGCCATTCCTCTAGACACCCTATAAGAATATGTGGCCAAAAACGAACAGATATGGAACATTCGGCTCCCTATTCTTTTCCCATTCCCCCATCCTCTTCCCACTCAAAATACTTTTGTGTAAAACTCTTTTTCCATATTTAGAAATGCCAATTCGACTTTTGTGATTAAATTCAAATGCACTCGCTTAGGACAAAGGGCCGAAGTAGAAATGAGGAAAAATCAACTTTAGTTTCATTTTTATTTAACTTTTTTATTTTTTTATTTTTGTTTTAATTATTTACTGGTACTAACTTAAAAGGTTACACACAGGTGGCTTTTAAGCTAGTTATCTATATAAGTATACTAAAACTCAGATAATCTTAGTTGGTTGCACACTGAATGTATTAGATAGGAGGAGAAAACGATAAATAGTGGGATGTGTGCTAAACACAAAAGTCTTGTAATTCGAAGGTTCAGTTCAATCCCTGTCCAGGCAGTACGTTTTCATTTTATTTTCAATAACACCCAAAAATAAATTTTAGTATATAGATTGATTAGAGACCATAGACAACAAAAGTGTTTTTGTTAATAAAGAGAAACGTCTAAAAAAAATACATCTATATATCTATATATATATATATATATATATATATATATAATGTATTTTTTTTTAGACGTTTCTCTTTATTAACATATATATATATATATAAAATAAATAACAATGTTGTGTAAATCATAAGTATCATGTAAATAAATTACCTCATTATGTACATTTTGAGTCGGTTTACAGAAAAATAAAAAAAATTGAGATATTGCCCACCTGAAAAATGTACTAACTTAAAAACTAACATTGTAGTGGACATAAATTAGGTATGTTTATACGTTATACAGGATTCACTCCGAAACTAATTAACTGATCATTATGAATTTGAAAACACAGCTTCTTGGTGTAACAGGTTGTAATGTGGGCTATATTTAGTTTAATTTAGTTTTATGCAAAGGGAGCAAAGAGGGTATGAAGCCCTTTTGAGAAAATTCAAACACCTGAATTTTGTAATATTTTAACCTTAGGTATTAGACAGGATTTAATTCCCCAAATTTCAGTGTTTTGGGAAATATTTGAAAAGGTTTTTAGGGGACATAATATAGGCACAAAGTTCCATTTGAAAAGTAAAATATATCAGATTTGCATTAAAGTTTATCCATAGTTATCAGACACAAATTATGCAAGATACTGTGATTGTTTAAGCTTAAAATTTAAGACATTTTCTAGAATAAAAACCATGTAATTAATTTTTATCAAAATTAGAATAAAGATTCTAGACATGAAGTTTAGTATCATATTTTTATTTTAATATTTTTAAGTGGACATAAAAGTGATGCAAAAACTGTTTGAGGAATTAATTTTACCCATCCTGGGACGGGTATTCTAATACATATATATATATATATATATATATATATATGTCTCTACGGACGGGTTTTTTTGTCTTATACGACTCTTCAGTGTGGCTAGACATAACAAGATTTGAACCTTAACGTGTAAAGACACAATGACGAGCATAAAATATAGGCGCTTACACACATACAAAACACAAGCTCCTATTGTAAACAATTCCTTGAACACAAGTTGCTATTTTATCCATAGCTGGGGAAGAGGTTAATACCTTTCCCAATGGTGTTAGTGAATGCAGAAAATTCAACTGGATTTGAATCCTGCTTAGCTGTATTGGTATTCATTACACTTTATGATCCTCCAAGTTTAACATAAAATAATACCCTATGTTGAAATATCGATGAGCTAAGGGAGGGGGGACTAACGGGGAAGGTCATTCATTTACATAAATTGAACCAACCGCACAAACAAGAACAATCTACCCCTGCGTATTAAATAAAGGGTTCAGTTCATTTCTGTACAGATTCCCGAGTTTGACAAGATGCACCTGAAGGTCGGAGGCGACATCAGCCGAAATGTTGTGAGAATAACATCCAAGATGAAAACAGTAGTCCGAATACTACAAAGACTACAAATCATCAATCCTCATGTCAAAAATTCCAAAACGTAATTATACTTTAAACAATGTTGTATTACATACTTTTTAAATCACACAAAAATTTAGATCTCTACAGATGCTGACTGTTTCTGTATTAGAACAGAAAATGACGGGTGTATAATTTACAAAGGCACCGCAAAAATAGATGGCCTGATCACTTAAAAAAAAATTTTAAAAAAAAAAAAATTATGACGTCAGTATTAAACAATAAACCTGATCAAAACAATCTAATTAGAAGAGAGATCGTTCCTACCAAATTTCAGTTTTTTATGTCCAACAGTTTTGGGTGCCTAAAGGCTTTGTATACACGGACAGACATAATTAACTTTATTATATTAGATATGATTTTTTTTTTAATATGGCACAGGAAAATGTCTTAATTATATGGAACAGAATTTTCCTTTTTCTAAATCGCGAAATAACTGCTGAGAAGAGAGACCCTTTTATTTCTATTTCCAAGCGTCTTCTCTCAAATCGCACTCTATTTGATTGACCTTCTCTTTTTCTTATCTCTCCTTTTCTATACCCCTTTTCTCTCCCCTTAATATATTTTCTTAATTTCCTTCTGGTTTCTGTTCAAATTAAATGTGAAGATTTACCTTTATTTTTCCCACTACTCTGGCAGTCTGTGCCCATTCTAAAATTAACGCTTCCAAAAATATACGCTGTCTGACCTCGCTTCCTTGGTGCTCTCCCACACTAAATCAGACGGCAAAAGCAGATTCTTTTCATTTTCATCCTTTCAATTTGCTTAGTCTTCTTATAAAAAGAACGAAATTATTATTGTACACCAGTGAGAAATTTGACTTATACATACATATATGTATATATGCATGTGTGTGTGTGTGTGTAGAGTTGAATGTAAAAAGTTGATAGTACAATACAAATTTATATTGTGAGATTTTTTAATATTTCGTTTTTATCAAAAGACTTGCTCAGAAATAAGGGAAGATGTTATTTTTTTTTTTTCACACAAATGTAACATGAGATAAAGTGATAGAAGAAATCATATATATATATATATATATATATATACACACATTGTTAAAAATAACAGAATTTGTCTGTTTAATTACACATTTTTTATTTTCAATTTTTCTGATGGTCTTTTTCGTATTAAAATCAAAAAAAATGAATAAATATTCAATAGGTTTCACAGGTTTCATATATATATATATATATATATATGGTTGCATATGCTTCCCGCCTATCACTTTCAGCCTCATTTGCCAGCTAGTTCTTGGACAAAAAGGAAGCCAAGTGTGTAAGTCTTCCCTGCTGGTATATAACCTCTCCACTGACAAGACTCTGGCTAAACCTCTCCATGGTACCCCATGGATATTGGGCGCCTTGTAGCCCCAGGCTAATTTGCTAGGGATCTCAGTAGATTGGATCCCTAGAGTTGCAGTGTGCAGGGTCCACTGGTATGTGGACATGGCCCGACACTCACAAATCCAATCCTGACCACAGGGCATGTAGCAAATACTATCTTTGGATGGCCTGTCACAATCTGGGTGACAGTAGTGTATGCGACAACTCACAGGTAATATGTGACATTGGTGCATGCTCAAGTGGAAACTACATCAGCCCTAGTTAGATGGGAACGATAGAGGTCTTGGACTGCCAAAAGTGTTCAAGTTGGTGAAGGATAGGCATCCAGCCGTAAAACTGCCTTAAAAACTATGTCTAGTCGAAATACGACTAGACAATCAGGCCCCACCCTCATCAGAGGATTAATTGTGGCCTGATTCAACAAATAAACCGGATGATATATATATATATAATATATATAAAGAATACACGTCCTAGGATGGGTAAAATGAATTCCTAAAACAGAACGGTTTTGCACCACTTTTATGTCCTCTTACAAAGATTAAAATCAATTTATAATAATACTAAACCTTATATCTAGAATTCTTGATACTATTTTGATCAAAATCCATTACATGATGTTGATTCTAAAATATGTCTAAAATGTAAGGCTTAATCTTAAGGGGTCTTAAGAAGAAATTGAAGTTCAGGAAAACTTGTTTTAGTGTCTAATGACTATGGATCAAATTCAATACAAATTTGAAATATTTAAATTTTTAAATGAGAGGTTGTGTTTTAAAATACTTCAAAATAAATTGAAATTTGGGGAATATTTATTAATTGATGTTTAACATCTATTGTTAAAATTATGCAAAAATCAGTGTTTGCTGAATTTTTACCCCCTTTTGCATAAAACTAAATATAGCTTACATCACGGCCACTTACACCTCGCAGCTGTGTTCCAAAATTCATAATGATTGGTAGAGATGGGCGGTTTTACCGAAAAACCGCGGTTTTACCGAAAAACCGCGGTTTTTCGGTTTCGTCTTCATACCGAATACCGAATCGTTTTTTTTTTTTTAAACCGTAACCGTTCGATATTGTGTTTTTACTACAGTAAGCCACCATATACAAGGAAACGCGGTTGAAAAGATTTTCCGATTTGAATAAAATTGAATATTACCAAAAAATGTTATATTAGTAAGAGGACAGATTGAACAAATATATGATCAAAACATTTAATTGACTTGTAGGAAGAAATCTTTGTTTACAGTTTGTTTATCATTAACATTTTGAATTTTCAAATGAAAAAAAAGAGAAATACGACAGACAACATGACATCGTATTTTTGTAGGCCCTGGTTGAAATAACAGAACATGATAGAATTATTGTAAAAACATTGCTGATTTAATTTAACACCTCACGCATTTTGAGTTTAAGAAAAAATAAGTTGTAAAAAGTTGTTTTGAACTAATTCCCAACTTAAATTAATTTTCTTCAAAATCGATCAAATGCGTCCCATTAATCCAACAGTACATCCAAGCTAATTATTTATTTATAGAAAATTAAAGGGAGAAAACTCATGTCTGCAAAACAGAAACGCTATAAAGTTGATTATTTTTTTTGTTTTTGTTGAAACTAATTTCTGTGGCATAATAAGGATTAAGCTGGGTGATTTAAAAACAAAAATGAGGAATGGTCCATTTATTTTTAATAATGATTCATATATGTCTGACTGCTCATTTTCTAACGCTATCTTTTGATGTTAAAGATTTTTGTTAAAATGTTTCTCATTCTCCTCATCCTATATTTTAGCTTCTGATGGGTTAAAGAATTAGATAGAATGTATATTCAAACTCAGTTTTATTCTTCAGAAATCTTTCATGAATCTTTGGTCACTGTTTTAACGAGTTAACTGTTGAAAAGGTATCAGAACTTAGATTACAACAGTCAACACCTTAAAACTTATGATTCATATCAGTGAGAATGATTCAGTCACAAAATTATCGAAACAGTGGCATAATTCAACTAAACGTTGAATAATAACTAATCATCACACAAGAGAATGAATAGCTTCCATAGTAAAACATTTTTTTTCAAAAAACCGAAAAACCGAACCGTAAACCGAGGTTTTAAGGAAAAAAAAACGATACCAAAACCAAAATTTCAAAACCGCCCAACTCTAATGATTGGTTAATTAGTTTACGAGTGAATCCTATACATACACATATACAAATACCCCAATTTTTAAAAAATTGTTTTTATTATTTAATTATTTACTTGTCTCCCGCACAAGATCGCTTTTTAATGTAGGGAAAATCCAGTTACCCAAAACCGTGCAATTTGGATTGGAACAAACCAACAAAAATGCTGAATTTATAGGGCCTAGAAAAACACGCCCGACCAATTTAAAATGAAAGCGCTATAAATAATATATATATTATATTTTACAAGTGCAAGATTTCTTAGGTCTGAGTCAGATCTTTTAAAATTTCAGCAATCAGAGGTGAGCATTTGGGATACTATCTGTACCGCCCTGCTTTTTACTTTTCCATGACATTATTGTAATAGTCATAAGTTACCTCTCTTTATTGGAACTCTTCACTGACGTCACATCAGAAATAGAAACAAAACTTCACACTTTTTCTCATCATGGAAAGCATCCAGTTCAGACTTGTAAGCTCATAAAAGCTAGGAGTGAACTCCATGTGCGTTTTCTTAATTTCGGAATTCAGCCACGTATCAATTTATTATAACTACCAATTCCTATAATTATTTATAGAGTTTGAACCTTAAAAATAATCTCTCATAATGTATTAGTCTGTGTCACTTTTCTGCATTATGTAATACTCTCAACAACTTCCCATCCAACCAGTCCTCTTGTTTGTGACCTCTACAGGAGAAACACTTTTGGACTCTGAATACAGTCCCCATCTCTCTGCATCTCTACACATGATTATCTGGCTGTCTTATCAACTGTTGTTCATTTACCACATCATCCCTGTACAACAAGAGTGTTTCATAACATTTAACAATTAAAAAGAAAAAGAGAAATTAATAACTCTACCAGATGGGCATTTTTCCCCCCTTCCTTTTCTCCTGCAGACTTTTAGTAGCAATCTGCTTTAGTTAGCCCTTCATGTTTTCTTGTCTTTCTTTTTTGGCTCATTTGCTTTCCTTCTGTATTAAAATATTTGCTTTCAAGGGAGGAAAGGAGAGACTGAAGGAAGAGGGGGAGAAAGGAAAGGAAAATATCTGTAATATTAGCAAATTAAGTGTTGAGGTCAAGTGTAGGTGGCTACTGATGGTAGGGGAAGGGAGAGTGGGTTCTGGATTAATACTGCAGTGGAGCTGGCTTGCTTGTTTTTTTTTTTGTTTTTTTTTATCTTGTATGCCCCCCCCCCCCCCCCCACACTCTCGGTATACTGAATTCCGGATTATCGTTGCTAATCTGTTTTAATAAGATATTTTGCCTTTTCTTTCTTTTTTGCTTGCTCTGTGAAAAAACACTTTTTAAATTTTCTTTTTTACTTTTTCAGCTGACAATTTTCAGTTAAGCTTTGTTTAAATTTTTAACCAAATTTGAATCTTGTTTTATTTTTGACTCGCCCGTTCTTTTTTTAATTTTATGCATTTGATGTTTCTGTGTCTATATCCTTTTGAATTATTTTACTTCAGTCCAAGTTCTCAGAAATTAAGGGGGGCCCTTCCTGTGGCTAAAACTTCATCTCTATATGAGATACATAGATATTCAAATATTCCATTAAAGTTTTCCTTTACCTATCAAACGTTGAGTTAGTCAAGAAGTTGAGAACATTAATTTTCCTCTCCCCAATTGACCAGTTAACTATGTTATAGTATATCTTTCTAGAGGTTTCTTGGTCTTACCGGATTCCAGGACAAGAATTCATCTAGTCTGGTGGAGTATCCAGCTTAGTGATGTTACTTGAGGTAACATTACTTGAGAAAGGTGCACCATTCTTCATATGAGCCAGTGTATAGCAGTGTCGAGGGGATCTTATTTGGACTTAGACTAATATTTTATTTTAGATATTTGGTCAGGGTTTACTTGTAGGGTGAAGTATCCTCATCGCAGGTTGTCCTAACAAACCCTTGTACAGAGAGACCGAAGACACTCGAGGACAGTGTCTAGTAGGTAATTCAAACTCTCCTTTATATATCTGTACGTTTGTGTGCTGTATGTATGCCCCTACAGCCTTTGTTAAGGCAGGCATCTAGAGGAAGGAGAATTGATATAACACCTGTGGCGACTGTTGCTTCCGATGATGTGGATTTTCTTTTCATTTTAGGTCAGGATGGCCGTTACTTAGAGAGTGGAATTGGGCCTGTGCAAAACTATTTCTCACTTAAAAAAATCTCATATACACATAGTGTATTTAGATCTAATGACTCGTGTTATTTAACATGATGTACCTTTCAAATAATATTAGTTTGTTATGGTGCTGTACCTATGACGAACATTGGGACTCGTTCATTCTCAATAAATACTGGAAGCATTATGCTTCTCACTTGTTGAATACAAACCCCAGTCTACACTGGCAGTCAGGACAGACGGTCCACTTTTCTTGTTTCTCTGTTGTATATACTTTTCTACAAATATACTTGTTATACCTAACCCTGTGTCCGTATTTTCATTCCGACCCCTAAACATGGCCATAACAGTTTATAAACATACAGATGCAGAATCTCCATTATAATAAGGATTCAACATTGATTTTTAATTTTGTTTTATTTTAATTCACTCCAAACAATGCATATTGCCACTGAAATGTAAGAGGCTACTGTAAATTTGGAGCCATATCCATAGGGGCACCATAAGTGGGGAGTTGTGCAGCAAGATGTTTGTTCACACTACATTTAAACTTCTGCATATTGGTACAGTCAGGGGGAGCAGGGAGGGAATTCCAAAGGCCAGCAATTCAAGGAAAGAAGCTATTAGAGTAAAAAGCCCGGCATTTGAGAGCCTCAACAGTGTAGGGGTGGGATTTAGCTGATTGTCGGGTTGGTCGTGGGTATGTACGTTGAAGGAACACCAGAGCAGCAAGTTCATCAAAGCACATTCCTTTATAGTACTTGTAAGACAAGCACAGTGATGCAACATTGCAGTGATGGGACAGAGGTTGGAGCTTGGCAGACAGTGTGGGACCTATTAGATTAGTCTTTTTTGACACTGTCTAAGAGGGAGTGACGTACCTGTTACACCAGCCCAGATGTGACAACAATGCTCCATGGCTCCATGGGTGTATGGTGGCTTTATAGAAATATAAGATACTGGCAGGTGTGAGAAATGTTCTAGCCCGGTAGAGGGAGCCCACCTTCTTTGCAGCAGACAGACTGACAGTATCTTTTATGTATTTATTCCAATTCATGTTACCTGTGAACGTTAGGCCAAGGAGCTTGAATCTTACATTTATTTGATTGAAGCCTTATACTTAAAAAGAGGGATTTCAAACAGAAAATCAATGGAAATACTACAGTAAAATTAGGGATCTTGACCGGAAATGAATCTAAAGAAATAAAATGCAGATTCCAAACTAAAAGTAAAATAATAGTTGCTCAATTTATTTTTGGATCTCTTGTGATCAGCATCATATATATATATATATATATATATATATGGGAAAATGAAAAAGGAAAACCAAAAAATGGATGTTTTTTATGTGTACATCAACGTTTCGTCTTTATTTATAAGACTTCATCAGGATGATAATATAGAGAAAAATGTCATGCAAGTACAAACATATGTAGGGTTGACATATTGGGAAAAAGGAAGAAAATAATGGCCACTACTGGGTGGACGTCTGTACTTGCATGACATTTTTCTCTATATTATCATCCTGATGAAGTCTTATAAAGACGAAACGTTGATGTACACATAAAAAACATCCATTTTTTGGTTTTCCTTTTTCATTTTCCCATCACGTCGGATTACCTTCATCCTTCTCTTCCCATATATATATATATATATATATATATATATATATTAGAAGAATACCTATCCCAGGATGGGTAAAATTAGTTCACAGAACAATTTTGCATCATTTTTATGTTCTCTTACGAAAATTAAAATCGAGATATGCATATGCCTAGAATCTTTCTTACAATTTCAGTGAAATGGCTAAAATTTAAGGCTTAAGCTTAAAGGGTCTTAAGAAGAAATTGGAATTCAGGGAATCTGGCTACATTGGTATCTAAATGACCAATGCATATCTGATCTCTTTTAATCTTCAAATGGAGGTTTGTGCCTAAAAACTCTTTGAAATGCTCCAAAGAAATTGAAATTCGGGTAATATTTATTGATACCTAATAACTTGTCAAAATTTAATTTCACAAAAATCAGACGTATCTGAATTTTCATTGAAGGATTCCACTCCCTCTTTAAAACTAAATATAGCCAAAGTTTGGACACCTTACACCTAGCAGCTGTGTTCCAAAAATTCATAATGCTCGGTTAATTAGTTTAGGAGTGCATCCTATACAAATATATAAACATAGCTAACTTTATAACAATAGATATTACTCCTAGTCCTAGTATTTTGAAAATAAAATCTCAAATTTAGCTTCATCTCAGACTCTGAAAGACCAAAGGTTTTTTGGGTTTTTTTCCTACAAAATATTTGTCATCTTATTGTTGTATACTGTCTTGTTCTTTGAGGGTCAATATGAATTTACTTCAACAGTGCTCAAGATATGAGTAGAGCTTAGTATAAAATATACTGATGACAAGCGAGAAACGTTTGTGTTTCACTCCTAGGAGTTCGTCAGATTAACTGACTGAAATACAAACGTTTCCATGTAGCTTTTTTGCTATCAGTTTATTTTATACTAATATATATATATATAATGTGTGTGTGTTCCTTTTAAATGTCATCTTTACTTAGCCTGGGTTTTGTGCTTGTGTTGAAGACTATCCTCAAACCAAGGTTTATTCTGATCTAATCCAGTCTTCCATATTTAGGATCTCTAAACTCTTATTCTTTGAAACCTTTTGATTAGAGTCCCATTTCCATGTGAAATGGCTTCTTGGACTTTTTATCACTTTCAATAAAGTCTGTGAATACTGAGTTTAGTTCCTTAATCTATAATAGGTAAACAGGCAGGAGGGCATTTTTATTTATATGGATGTCGGATTCTTGAAGGAAAGTTTGAAATGTTGACAATAGTTGATCCGGTTGATGTTGATAGAGGAGCCGACTGTCAGTGCTGTGGATTTTTAAACTAGTGGCGTCATCGTGGAATAATCTGTGAGTACGTTTATTTCCCCCCCCCCTTTTTTTTTCTTAACTCCATTTAGTTCCAGACGTCAGGAATCTGCATCTCCTTAGGGTCATCAAGAGGTAAACATGAACCAGCTTGTCTATTGTTCTGTTTGAACCTGTGCACTGGAAGAAACGCAGTCACCATATGTCAGTGGTAGCCATTGTTTAGCATCTCTTTCTCTCTCTCACAGCAGCCATTGTCAGGATGTTCTGCTGCTCTCTCTGTCATTGTCCTCCACCCATCTCTCTTTTATTTTGTTAATTTTTATTCATTTTGAAGGTTTTTTCTTTCTAACCCTAGCCCCCCCCCCCCCCCCAAAAAAAAAAAATATGTAAAAAGTGAGGATAACTCAGTTTCCAGCTTGAACATGTATGACACAAGGTTAAGTTTAAGTTCCTAAGCATTTATAACAATTTGGTTTTCTTTATTTTCTTTTTTATTTCTTTAAGGGAAATGCAATGCTATGAAAATAAATCATTTTACCTTGTTTTTCTGGAGATTTTTTTATTTATTTTTTTTTTTAAGAAAATATAATCTTCAGGGAAAAAATAATTCACTTAGGAATTTTTTGATGTTTTTAATTCTTAAAATGGAGATAACTGTAATCATTTTTTTTTTTTTACTTATAAGGAAATGTAATTTTATGGAAATAAATGACATCGCTCTACTTCATTTTTATCCTCCGCCAATGAGGTTATGTTTTCAGTAGAGTTTGTTTGCCACCATGTTTGTGTACAGCCTAGCATCTACATCGCTTGACCAATCATTACCAAACTTGGTCACAATATGGGTCATAGTCTAACTTAAAACTGATTTAATTTTTGGATAACAAGGAAAAGTAAAAGCCACACTTTTCGTTCTGTTCAGCATAGAGAATCACTACTTGGCCCATATTGTAGCCAATGGAGTCTGTCATAGTTGAAATTTTAACAGAATTTCAACTTCCGATTTTTTCCAAATTTGATAACAGTAACCACCATGCAAAATTTCCGAGCCTGATCAGATAAATAATTTTCGAGTTATCAATGTTTCCGTGGCATAACTTCGCGAATACTTTATACAATATGATGGAGAAGTAAGGCTCATCGTTACATTGTCAGGTAGAGGTATGCAGTTTCCTAGTGTGACTTATGTTCTTGTTTTTCCTAAAAGGAAGTGTAACTCTAATGAAGTAAATAATTTCACTTTTATTTATTTCTTTTTATGATCTATTTTTAAACAAAAGGAAGCACTAAAGAAAGAAACGTAAAATTACAGTCGGTGTCTCAACAGCTCGCAAGTCACATGAGGCCTGTCTTAATGACACAAGAAACCATTTTTGCAACAAATATTTTTAACTAAATTTGTTAAAGTTTTATAAATTTATCTCCCTTGGCCCTTCCATACCTTTTCATTAGCAATATTGAACTTGACCTTTTAACCCACCAAGTTCAAAGTCAGGTATCATGGTCTGTTAGAAAGTGACGAAAACTCTACCTCCCAACCACCACGAATACCTCTTCCACCATCAATCTACGAATGTGATGCAAATTAATTCTCTTTCATTAAAATGTTTATATCAGGAGGCCCCTCTCTACTTTTTGCACTCTAGTTAATAACATCATCATTGGTAACTTCCTCATCTCAAAACGGCGATATTTTTTTTATTAAAATGTTTTTTTTTTTTGTTCAGTTTGAACCCCTTGCACTAAGACAAATAGATGTAATCATTTCGTTTTTTTTTTTCTTAAAGGAAATGTAACGTTATAGAAAAGAAATGTTTGAATAGGTTTTATTCCAAAAGGAAAGGAAATGTAACAATTTCAGGATTTTTATTTTTTTTTAAATGTGCAAACAAGAATCCCGGGCAACGCCGGGTCGAGACAACTAGTTTTAAATAGATAAAAAGGTTTTCAATAAAATTTAAAACATTGTTGATGAGATGATATCCCATTTTTATTTTCATTTCAGCGAAGGGAAATATTTTGTGTTTTTAGATTATTGATATGGGCCGCGTTTTCTGTGAAAATTATAGAACTTTTCCAACATCGATCTTCTTTCCTTCCTTCTTTCCTTCCTTCTTTCCTTCCTTCTGTCTGTCTTTCTCTTTCATCTTATTATCCTCTTCCTCTTCCCACGAATACGTAACAAATCTACAGATCAATAAGGAACTAATGCAGACTGTTGCAATGGTAAGTCTATTATGAGATCATTTTATTTTTTATTTATATTTTACAAAAAAAAATAACCGTTGAGGAAGGGGGATAATTGTAAATCTTGCAAAAGAAATGTTAATAAAGTAAACATAACGATTAGATTGTTTTTGATAAGATACGATATATTGTTAAGGAAGTTCACAAACTGGGAGCAAAGACGAAGGTCTAATTTTGTTATTCTCCTTTAGCTGGCTATAGACAGTTGGAGTTACCAGTTTTAAATTGGTAAGAGACTGGGTGAATTATGGTTTAAATCAGGAAGAAAGTCAGAATGACGAACTTACTGGGAAGAGTTAGTGTGTCTGGCCGAATCTGACTGAAATATAAATATTACAAGAAAACGGTCACCATTCTTCATTGAAATAAATAATGTCTCCACAACTAAATAGATGTTAATATTTATTCACGGGAACATAGGAACAAAAAAAGAGATGCTGCAATGGTCTGGCTCATGTCGGTTAGATAATGTAATATACTGGAGTTCGGCATCTTGTCTGCCTTTGGCTAAAGCAGAGTAAGATCAGGATAAGTGTGCGTCTTGACTGCGAGAAGAACCACCGAAAACTGACTTGACTTCGTATATAGTCTTTGCGCCAAATATGTTGATGCGTATGAGTTTCGCTACACATCGACGTGTCATACACCTATGCAGTAAAGAGTCAATGGTTACGCATACGCAAAACCGAATCACCATCTCAGATAAAGCTAACGTACATCGATATAAAATAGTTCGCTCATAAAACTGCTACGCTTCTTTAGTAAAGGTTCCATGTGCATCAAGGACTGATGATAATCCCCCCCCCCCTCTCTCTTTGATACAGTGGGTGAGTTACTGCTTGTTAGTACTCATCTTCTGGAACAGGGATGGGAGGCTGAATGTTATTGCTCTTTTAGTCTTAACCCTTCATAGGAAATCCTCTCTCCTCCTCCTCCTCTCCCCCCCCCCCCCGCCTCTAACTTTCCTATGCCAGCTGGACAAACCGAGAGATTGAAACAATGTTACATTTTTTGCCATTTCGTGATACAATCTCGTATATTGATATCAGTTGCCTAAAGAACCTATACTGACATCACTGGCCCAAAGCTAAGCCACTCTTTAATTTTATATTCTATCTGTGACTTGTATAGTCACAAACTATTTACTTTATTTTGATTTCATTCGAAAATTCATCAACTATGGCATCTTTTGGCATTCTTCTTGCATAACTAAAAATAAGTCTCTTTAATTCTATATTATCCTTTTTTATAGAGAAGTATTATTTTTATATAAAAGTAAAGAAACTTATTATTTTGGCATCTAATTTACGTAAGTGTTTGTGGTGTGTACAGACGCAGCTATGTAAATTAGATAGCCATGCTGAAAAGAGTCATTCTTTTCCTAAATGTGCAGAGACATTCAAACGGGGAGAGGGGTTCAACATAGGGTGAGAAAAATACATATATAACTAAGAGAGAGA
Source organism: Sepiola atlantica (assembly GCA_963556195.1). NCBI lineage: Eukaryota > Metazoa > Mollusca > Cephalopoda > Sepiida > Sepiolidae > Sepiola > Sepiola atlantica. The sequence goes on from OY744519.1 coordinate 50,479,612, forward strand.
TGAGTGACTTGTTCAGTAAAAACTTTTGCTAATTAGAGCAAGTACAACAAAATTTATTTTGTTTTAACATAACTCAATCCCAGAACTAAATTATAGTTTAGCACGTATTTTGTTAAAGTATATAGGAAAAAGCCTCAGGGTAGCAAACGTTGATTAACTCACATTTAGTATAGCAATAGATCTCTCTCTCTCTCTCTCTCTTTAACTATCTCTCTCTCTCTCTTTAACTATCTCTCTCTCTCTCTTTAACTATCTCTCTCTCTTTAACTATCTCTCTCTCTCTCTTTAACTATCTCTCTCTCTCTCTTTAACTATCTCTCTCTCTCTCTTTAACTATCTCTCTCTCTCTCTTTAACTATCTCTCTCTCTCTCTTTAACTATCTCTCTCTCTCTCTTTAACTATCTCTCTCTCTCTCTTTAACTATCTCTCTCTCTCTCTTTAACTATCTCTCTCTCTCTCTTTAACTATCTCTCTCTCTCTCTTTAACTATCTCTCTCTCTCTTTAACTATCTCTCTCTCTCTTTAACTATCCCTCTCTCTCTTTAACTATCTCTCTCTCTCTTTAACTATCTCTCTCTCTCTTTAACTATCTCTCTCTCTCTTTAACTATCTCTCTCTCTTTAACTATCTCTCTCTCTTTAACTATCTCTCTCTCTTTAACTATCTCTCTCTCTTTAACTATCTCTCTCTCTTTAACTATCTCTCTCTCTTTAACTATCTATCTCTCTTTAACTATCTATCTCTCTTTAACTATCTATCTCTCTTTAACTATCTATCTCTCTTTAACTATCTATCTCTCTATTTAACTATCTCTCTCTCTATTTAACTATCTCTCTCTCTATTTAACTATCTCTCTCTCTATTTAACTATCTCTCTCTATTTAACTATCTCTCTCTCTATTTAACTATCTCTCTCTCTATTTAACTATCTCTCTCTCTATTTAACTATCTCTCTCTCTATTTAACTATCTCTCTCTCTATTTAACTATCTCTCTCTATTTAACTATCTCTCTCTCTATTTAACTATCTCTCTCTCTATTTAACTATCTCTCTCTCTATTTAACTATCTCTCTCTCTATTTAACTATCTCTCTCTCTATTTAACTATCTCTCTCTCTATTTAACTATCTCTCTCTCTATTTAACTATCTCTCTCTCTCTTTAACTATCTCTCTCTCTCTTTAACTATCTCTCTCTCTTTAACTATCTCTCTCTCTTTAACTATCTCTCTCTCTTTAACTATCTCTCTCTCTCTCTCTCTTTAACTATCTCTCTCTCTCTCTCTTTAACTATCTCTCTCTCTTTAACTATCTCTCTCTCTCTCTTTAACTATCTCTCTCTCTCTCTTTAACTATCTCTCTCTCTCTTTAACTATCTCTCTCTCTCTTTAACTATCTCTCTCTCTCTCTTTAACTATCTCTCTCTCTCTCTTTAACTATCTCTCTCTCTCTCTTTAACTATCTCTCTCTCTCTCTTTAACTATCTCTCTCTCTCTCTTTAACTATCTCTCTCTCTCTCTCTTTAACTATCTCTCTCTCTCTCTCTTTAACTATCTCTCTCTCTCTCTCTTTAACTATCTCTCTCTCTCTCTCTTTAACTATCTCTCTCTCTCTCTCTTTAACTATCTCTCTCTCTCTCTCTTTAACTATCTCTCTCTCTCTTTAACTGTCTCTCTCTCTCTTTAACTATCTCTCTCTCTCTCTCTCTCTTTAACTATCTCTCTCTCTCTCTCTCTTTAACTATCTCTCTCTCTCTCTTTAACTATCTCTCTCTCTCTCTTAACTATCTCTCTCTCTCTCTCTTTAACTATCTCTCTCTCTCTCTCTTTAACTATCTCTCTCTCTCTCTCTTTAACTATCTCTCTCTCTCTCTTTATCTCTCTATCTCTCTTTAACTATCTATCTCTCTTTAACTATCTATCTCTCTTAAACTATCTATCTCTCTTAAACTATCTATCTCTCTTTAACTATCTCTCTCTCTCTTTAACTATCTCTCTCTCTCTTTAACTATCTTTCTCTCTCTCTTTAACTATCTCTCTCTCTTTAACTATCTCTCTCTCTTTAACTATCTCTCTCTCTTTAACTATCTCTCTCTCTTTAACTATCTCTCTCTCTTTAACTATCTCTCTCTCTTTAACTATCTCTCTCTCTCTCTTTAACTATCTCTCTCTCTCTCTTTAACTATCTCTCTCTCTCTTTAACTATCTCTCTCTCTCTTTAACTATCTCTCTCTCTCTCTTTAACTATCTCTCTCTCTCTCTTTAACTATCTCTCTCTCTCTCTTTAACTATCTCTCTCTCTCTCTTTAACTATCTCTCTCTCTCTCTTTAACTATCTCTCTCTCTCTCTCTTTAACTATCTCTCTCTCTCTCTCTTTAACTATCTCTCTCTCTCTCTCTTTAACTATCTCTCTCTCTCTCTCTTTAACTATCTCTCTCTCTCTCTCTTTAACTATCTCTCTCTCTCTCTCTTTAACTATCTCTCTCTCTCTTTAACTGTCTCTCTCTCTCTTTAACTATCTCTCTCTCTCTCTCTCTCTTTAACTATCTCTCTCTCTCTCTCTCTTTAACTATCTCTCTCTCTCTCTCTCTTTAAGTATCTCTCTCTCTCTCTTTAACTATCTCTCTCTCTCTCTCTTTAACTATCTCTCTCTCTCTCTCTTTAACTATCTCTCTCTCTCTCTCTTTAACTATCTCTCTCTCTTTAACTATCTCTCTCTCTTTAACTATCTCTCCCTCTCTCTTTAACTATCTCTCTCTCTCTCTCTTTAACTATATATCTCTCTCTCTCTTTAACTATATATCTCTCTCTCTCTCTTTAACTATATCTCTCTCTCTCTCTCTCTGTAACTATATCTCTCTTACTCTCTCTTTAACTATCTCTCTCTCTCTCTCTTTAACTATCTCTCTCTCTCTCTCTCTTTAACTATCTCTCTCTCTCTCTTTAACTATCTCTCTCTCTCTCTCTTTAACTATCTCTCTCTCTCTCTCTTTAACTATCTCTCTCTCTCTCTCTCTTTAACTATCTCTCTCTCTCTCTCTCTTTAACTATCTCTCTCTCTCTCTCTTTAACTATCTCTCTCTCTCTCTCTCTTTAACTATCTCTCTCTCTCTCTCTCTTTAACTATCTCTCTCTCTCTCTCTTTAACTATCTCTCTCTTTAACTCTCTCTCTCTCTTTAACTCTCTCTCTTTAACTCTTACTCTCTCTTTAACTCTCTCTCTCTTTCTCTCTTTAACTCTCTCTCTCTCAAACTCTCTCTTTAACTCTCTCTCTCTCTTTAACTCTCTCACTCTCTCTTTAACTATCTCTCTCTCTCTTTAACTCTCTCTCTCTTTAACTCTCTCTCTCTCTTTAACTCTCTCTCTCTCTCTCTCTTTAACTCTCTCTCTCTCTTTAACTCTCTCTCTCTTTAACTCTCTCACTCTCTCTTTAACTCTCTCTCTCTCTCTTTAACTCTCTCTCTCTCTCTTTAACTCTCTCTCTCTCTCTTTAACTCTCTCTCTCTCTCTTTAACCCTCTCTCTCTCTCTTTAACTCTCTCTCTCTCTCTTTAACTCTCTCTCACTCTCTCTCTCTTTAACTCTCTCTCTCTTAACTCTCTCTCTCTTTTACTCTCTCTCTCTCTCTTTTACCCTCTCTCTCTCTTTTACCCTCTCTCTCTCTTTTACTCTCTCTCTCTCTCTTTAACTCTTTCTCTCTCTCTCTTTAACTCTCTCTCTCTCTCTCTTTAACTCTCTCTCTCTCTCTTTAACTCTCTCTCTTTTTTTAACTCTCTCTTTAACTCTCTCTCTCTCTTTAACTCTCTCTCTCTCTCTTTAACTCTCTCTCTCTCTTTAACTCTCTCTCTCTCTTTAACTCTCTCTCTCTCTTTAACTCTCTCTCTCTCTTTAACTCTCTCTCTCTCTTTAACTCTCTCTCTCTCTTTAACTCTCTCTCTCTTTAACTCTCTCTCTCTCTCTCTCTCTTTAACTCTCTCTCTCTCTCTTTAACTCTCTCTCTCTCTCTTTAACTCTCTCTCTCTCTCTTTAACTCTCTCTCTCTCTTTAACTCTCTCTCTCTCTCTAACTCTCTCTCTAACTCTCTCTCTCTTTCTCTAACTCTCTCTCTCTCTCTTTAACCATTCCTTCTTCATACTCTTTTTCTTCTGTTTCATTATCCCTTTTAAGTCTATGTGTTTATTTCTCTACAGAAGAAAGACATTTTTGCAACTCGTTTCCTTCACCCTCCATTTTTAAAAACATTTACTCATAAGAATGTTTTACTGTTGCAACACACACATCAACCATACTTTTCCCCTATTGCAAACTTTCTCTTTCTACTTCATCATATTTGTGTCTCTCCTCACCCTCCTACCCTACAATCATCATCTCTTCCTCCTCTTTCTTTTAATCTCATTCTGTCTCCTCTTTAAGGACCCTCCTTTCCGGTAAGGAACTCTTCTCCTCTCTATCATATGACTCCCCCACAATTGCAGGCTTTTATTTATTACTCTCCCACCGACGAATGCTGCCCTCTCTCCCCTTCTAGTAAGAACCTGGAGACTGTCATGTTGGATTTCAAGTTTGAATAACAATACTTACTGAGTAGAAAGGGACCACCTGCTACCTTTTTTTCTTTGCTCCCCCCTCCCGCGGGTCTTTATCACTCTTTTATTTTATTTTTATCACGTGACCTAAGAAGAGGGAGGGGTAATGTTTTTATTTTATTTTTATTTTTTGTATTTGAATTCATCCTTTTCTTTGCTTTGCTTGTTATAACAGAGCCATAATACTTACGTAACGTCAGCCATGGGCCTCCTCGCTTCATTTTGCACCTCTGTCTGTCACAACAATATATTGATGATCCGTCCTGAGCCTCTAAACTCTACCCTTTACCGGCTGATTCCTGTAATGGATAGTTATCCAGGACTCCCCCACCCCCTCTTTAGACAATTCCAACAACTGCCTTTGTTAATCCTTCCCGAATTGTAAGGACAATATCAAATCTCCGCATAAATCACACGGCCATCTTAATCGACTCTTTTCTCCTGAGTTGGCAGGGTTCTTTTTGGTTCTTTTTTTTTTTTCTTGGCCTTTCTTTTCACTTTTTATTTATTTATTTTTTCATAACATTTTTTTTTTTAGATGTGTTCGCGCATCTCAATGAAAGGACCCATCGGTCGGTCTGTCACAAGTTTAAAAACGTATTTTCATCGCTAACCGTTCAGATTGGATGGACGTATCTTAAGACCATTCATCTTGTTTTATTGTTATTGTTTTTTCTATTTCTTTGTTTTATTTTTTATTTATTTATTTTTTACTCTGTCACTTTATTCTTTGAAAATTTCGGACTTTTTGTTATTTTTCTCTTCTAAGAGATAAAAATTTATTTGAATACTTCCTTTTTTTTTTTTGTAACCCCCCCCCCCCCCATCCCAAAGGTTTTGGCATCAATATTTAACCATTTTGTTGTTCCATGTTTGTATCTCATTGTCATCTTCATGGCTTTTCCAAATTTTCTTCAGCACTTTCCTCTCTTTTTAACTCTTTTTCTTAACTCTTTTTCTCAAACTCGTGTTTCTTTCACATACCCACCCTGTCTCTTTCGCATCCGTTTTCCCTCTATCTCTTTGCATCCAGTTTATTTTAGGCTTTCTCTTTGGCTCCCCATAAGGTTGAGCTTAACGTGAGGTGTGGTCATTAAGATACGTATGGCCACTCACGGCTATATGATGTTCAATAATGGCCGCTAAATGCTCTGTCTCTCAATTTGACACCATCCAAAGTAAGCTGAAACATTTTGGGAAACAACAGATCAAAGCATAAATAAATAAAAAAAAATTAAAAAGATGTGGGAAATTGTGACATGCTCAAGTGTCATTTCAATTGCAAAGACTTGATATTTATTTATTGCTTAATTGTTGAAGTTTCCTTTTCAATCGAAAACTTGTTCATTTCAGACAGACTTGTAAAGATCAATAGAAACAAATTCATGAAAGAATTAACCACAGGAACAATGAATAAATTGCAACAAATCAATACTCCTTTTTTTTCTGTTTTTTCTTCTGTTTTTTTGTTGTTTTGTTTTCCCCTTTTCCCCTTTTCTCCTTTTTTCCTTTTCTCTTTTTTCCTTTTCTCTTTTTTCCCTTTTCTCTTTTTCCCTTTTCTCTTTTTCCCTTTGTTTTCCTTTTTCTTTTCTTTTTCTCTATTTCTTTTTCTCTATTTCTATTTCTTTTTCTTTTCCTTTTCTTAAAACCTTTAATTTGTTTGTGGAAGTTTATGTTGTTTGAATGGTTAATGAAATATTCAATACATGCTTGTATGATTTCCTCGTGCACATATTTATATATGAATATCAGATTTTACAGTTATGAAGTGTCAAAATAAATTTTCTACAACCTCTCCTAAACACCGGCCCAGTCTAATGCTAAACCAGCAGTAACAAGGTGACCACAGGCATAAAATATAGATTTAAATATGTGATACAAGCAAGTTTTCTCTTAACCTGTTAGAAAAACAAACAAAAAACAGTGAAGAAGCTAGTAAGGCACGAAAAGGAAAGAGTGCAAAAGACTTGGCTAGAACAATCATTAAGAGCCTACAATTATGTGTTACTATCACTGCTGTTTAGTGTTATTAGACAGGGCTAATGTTGAAGAGAGCCGGATGGTAGATTATTAGCGTCTTTGTAACAAAATGTCTGATTTTTTTTAAAAATGTGCGTAGAGAATTAGGGACCTCCAAAGCTAACCATAGAATTTATCCCCTCTATATGTAACTTTAATAAAGGTTAATATTATCATAACTTTTTTACCATTCAAAAGAAGAAACATAAAATAAACTGCTGATGATTTTTTTGCAGTTTTTTTTTCGGCATACGAAAATAATGAAAATAAGAAACTAAAAACGTGTATACATTATTGATGCCTTAAAACAACGTTCCTATGTAGTGGCGATTTTACGCGCTCTGATAGACAAAAAATCAAGTAATGGTTAAATGTTCACAAAATTTTCGATACATATTGAGTATTTGACTAATTTATCTTTAGAATGCTGTTTTCGTAAAATATAGGAGGGGAAATATTTTTTCTACGTGATTCCCCCTTATTTCATTTTATGAAATATGAACAAAATATATTCAGGTCGATCGAAATTTTAATGTTATATAAAGCGAAAGAGTCTTAAGAAAAACATCAGATTTACTTTTTTTTTTTTTTTTTTTTGGTTCCGTTTTTTGCTAAAGTATCCAGGAATTCATAAATAAAAAGTGGAAATAAATACAATATTATTATGTTTGAAAATTTTTACTTAATTTTCTTATTAATATAAACTATGATCTGTTAAATTGCAAAGAAAACAATGTTCTAAACAATAATTATTCAGATTTTAATTCATTTAAATGACTTCATCATTTAGACATTTTAAAATTTAAACATCAATTTTGGAAATACGGTTTCCGAATTTTTCAAAATATTTGAACATAATATAAACCTAACTTGTTATTAATCGTAAAAGACTGACATCGACTTCGACCGATTAATTTGTGCTTTTTTATAGAATGTTTATTTGATCGAGGTAAACAAGCGTTTTGTCAAATTCCTCTGACGCAGTCAAACTATGGAAGACCGAATAGACTTTATTAACTTTCTCAACTCTTAAAGAGAAAGTAGTCGATTTTGCAAATGCACGTGTGTAAATTTTATTGTTCTGTTTACGAGGATTTTGTACAACAAAAGTAAATATTATATTCTTTTTATCATTTTTCTTTTTTCAAATTTAAATGCTTATCCATTCAAAATTCTTTCGAATTTTAATTTTATTCGGCAAAAAATGCGACCTGACTTAAAACTTATTTTCGCTTTGAAATAGTCTCATTTATTTTTAATTTACAAATAATCTTAAGTCATTAACAAACCACAATACTTTGTCAATTTTCATTTTTAGTTTGATTTTTTTTATATATAAAATTTAAGCCAAACGCTAACAAAACAAAATAACAAAAATTGTTACTGCCATTAGTCCTTTCAAACTATTTTTTATATTTATTTTGATGAAATTCAAATCTTTTTTCCCTTAAGTGTTCACTTCAGTTATATATTTTTAGTTATTATAAGTGTAATATTAAGTTTTCAATAATACAATTATTTATTATTGTATGAAGGAATTTTTTGCAAACAAAATTGTTAAAATGTAATTTTAGCGTTGGAAATTATTTTCAAGGAAATCAACTTAGTTGAAAATTATTTCAGTATTATTGATTATTATGTAACAACTAATTACTTCCAAAATCAAGAACTAACTAGTTACTATGAAAACGCTTTAAAAAAATATTTAATCAATTCTTTTTCAGTCCAAAAAAAAAAGTAATAATTTGTCTCAAGAATGTGTAACTGAATAAAAAAAAATATATAAAAAGGGGTTAAAAAAAAATTCTTTTAAAAAATCGTTAATTTTGTCTGAAACAACATAATGTAAGTAATTTGTTTCCCCTTTGCTCATCTATACATATTTAACATTTCACATGATCTCATTTTTTCTGTAAAGAATAGTTTCGCCATAGAAAAAAAGCAGATTAATACTTATATCTCAAGATAAAGAATGCATTTCTTCCCCAGTTGGATAATTTAATCTTTAAATAAACTATTTTACGTATAACTTCATTTTAGGGAGATTTAAAAACACAATAAAAGTAACACAGATGATTGGATTTCTTAAAGAATGCAAAACTGGTGACGTCAGCGATTCTGTTATGTTTTGGAGGTCCCTATAGAGACTCCTGCGATAATGATAATGTATGTTGTGTATATCTTTATGTATTTATACATCGTCTGTAACATTTCAATCAATTTAAATAGGAATATTCTGAAATTACTTTTTTTCCTTCTCTTTCTCAAGCCGTTAATTGTAGGCCAGCTGGCTCAGCAAGAAGCCAGAACCGTAACCATTAAATCCACTTGAGATACACGAAAATATTAGTAAAAATTAAGTTGTGTTAATTTTAACTCATCTTAGCTGAACCTTTTCAAATTACGGTATTTGGAATTAGTCCACCAAAATCTCTTCAGTACACCAATTAATTTAAATTTAAAAAAAATTAAAATAAAGGGCCTCTTAGTCAAATCAAATGTGTAATTACCATAGTTTGTCTTAGGTTTAATAATTGTGAAATTTATACTCCTGCTTCCACCCCTGAACCACATTATTTCTATTCAATTTTATTTTTCTTCTATCAAGTTATAAATAAAATAAAATAAAATAAAACTTTTTTGTGTTATTTATTTATTTTGTGCTGTTTATGGATGCCTGGGGTGAACACAGAACCCATGATATTTACTGTAAAACTCTAACAGAGAAAAATGAAAATATTTAACTGTATCTTCTGAGTTAAGTTGATATTTTGGTAATTAAACGAAATTGTTATGAAACTATAACTAATTCTGCTTTGGTAATGTTTTTAAAAAGTTAGGGTGGGGATTAACACAAAGTAATTCCTGTTTTATTTTTTTTAAATTCAACTGTTAAGAAAAGAATAAAATGGCTGACTTGCTTATTAGCGAACCGAAATGCATTTTGGGTGGAATTTAATTTTGTAATAAATTGTTTTTACATAGAATTTTTAAAAAGTTACTGAGGTGAAGGAGCTGCAGTGTGTGTGTGTGTGTGTGTGTGTGTGTGTGTGTGTGTGTGTGTGTGTGTGTAAGGGGTGTGTTTTTAATTTATAATTTAGAACTAGATTACAACTTGTTGATAATCAATTCAGTCCCTCAGAAGTAAATTGACTGGAATGGACAATGCTAAGCCTTTATGCATGATTTATATAGAACAATTTTATATAAATTAAAACAATGATTGAATTAGAAAACGATAAAAACAAATAGTTTATTAATGAGAGGTCCTTCTGCAAAGGAATATGCAAATTAGTTAACCATACGACGTCAATCGCATAACTTAGAAAGGTATTGTTCTTTTATTGTGTGGATTTGAATTTAGTGTTTTAATCTCACTGTTAGTACGAGAAATGTCCCAACTTATACACAAGTGTGTTAGTGAGTGCACAAATGCTATCATGTTTCAATCCCAGATCTTGTCAGGCCGCTCGACATAATTCTATAATAGTAGTAATATTATTATTACAATGCTCTATGTATTGAGCACTGTTAAGATAAATATTGGAAAATATTTTTTTTAATATTTTAATATATTCTGAATTTGTAAAACTGAACATTCACTTTAAACAGGATTGTTTGTCTTGTTTTTGTTTTTATTTTAATTTATCAATTAATAGAAAAATAATTCTATAATGAAAAATAATAGATTTAATCAAATAGAGAAATTATCTTTTTTTTTCTTTTTTTTTTTTTTTTTTTAACCAGAAATACATTTGGCAAATCTGGCTTCATATTTTAGTTTTTCTTTTTGTTAGAAATATTTTCATTTTTGAACTGAAAAATCAAATAATCCTGACTAAAAAATAATGTAAAACTTTCTGGAAAGGTAGGTTGAAATTGGACTTTGAATAGTATTACTGTTTTATTAAGTGTGATACACTCGATAGGACTTGAACTCGACATAGCCAATTTCATAGTTTGAGACTGTATACATTCCATGAAAAATGCCAGTATACTGAAATCATATGCCCTTAATAGGGTTAACATAGAAAATTCATATACACTAAATGTACAAAAGCAAGGAAATTCCCAAATTTTTACACTTTTATTGTCATTAAGGGTATGACTACATATCAACCAAACCATTTCATTATCACATCACTACAGTATAAATCTCTCTGCATGAGTGGATGAAGTGTGTGAGGTGCGCTGAAGAAAAATTCCTACCAGTAAAATACATAGCCCTGTTGTGCTCGCATACCCTTAATGACAATAAAAGTGTAAAAATTTGGGAATTTCCTTGCTTTTGTACATTTAGTGTATATGAATTTTCATCTTAACCCTATTAAGGGCATATGATTTCAGTATACTGGCATTTTTCATGGAATGTCACTACTTTTGTAAAGGCTATGCCTCAATACAATGCCTTCTCATAACTGATATAGTTGGTAGTTTGACTAATCAAGGTATATGGTAAACTGAAATTAAAATGCCATCAACTAGACACTAGAACCTCTATCTTTGCCAAAAATCAGCTGAATCCATCAAATTGTCGATAAGATATAGAATAAAGTGTATGAATACTGGTCATTTTTAAGGTTTTTAGAATTTTCTGGAAAACTACGGTATATGGTCAACTGAAATTAAAATCCCATCAACTAGACCCTAAAACCTCTATCACTGCCAAAAATCAGCTGAATCCATCAAATAGTTGATGAGATACAGGGTGGCACATACATACGTACGTACACACAGATAACATGATTTCATGATTGAAATTTCTGGATCTCTGGGTTGCCTTGACTAATGATGCTGAAATTCTACACAATTATAGAACCTATCAAATAAAAATGTTGTGCAAAGTTTTAACTAATTTGGTTTATTGGCTTTTTAGTTATGATTGATCAAAGAAATGAGATTTCCAGCATCGGCCATTCCTAAAGTCTATTAAGGGATAGAGCGCTCTCGCGTCTCCCTTGATTATGCTAATCATGTACCCCCACCCACCCCTACCGCAGGGAGAGATATAACCTTCAGCCGAGCTTTGTCAGCAGAAGTAAATAATTTGTCTTTTTTTTTTTTTTTTCTTTTTTATTAGTCTTTATTTTTTTATTTCATTTGTATGTGTGTGTATAATATATATATATATATATGTATATACATATATACATATGTATATATGAAATTTAGTTATTTAAGGCTTGGTTTTATAGATTTTACAAAGTTTTATTTTAAAGAAGCCAAGATTAGGAACATTAAGGTTGATGAAAGGTTTTCATTAAAAGCTTCTTTTTTTTAGTTATTTGTTGTTTTTTTGGGTTTTTTTTAACCAATCTCTTGTGAAATGGTTGCATTCTTTGGATTTAAAAGCCATCATTAGAAGACATTGTTTTTTGAATGGAGTTAGTTTTTCTTGGACTCGTACAAATTAAACAATGTATCTTTCCTTACTGGAACCTATAATGTCATGAACGAAATGCTCTTTAATTTTATCTATTATACTAAATGTGAGTTTTTTTATTTCTGAAATTAAGTTATATTTGAAGAAAAAAAAGAACAATTCTGTTTTAATTGTTCTAATAAATAAAACTGAACAAGTCACCCATCTCTCATAGCTATCTATGTATTTCTCTCACAATCTCTCTGTTGATTCAACCACTCTCTAATATTTCTTAATGTCTCTGAGCATTTAGAGAACCAGTGACTCTTTCCCAACCTCACCGCCTAATTTACATACATATGCCTGTATTCACCATAAACACATATGTAAATTAGATGGCAAAATAACTCTTTACTTCTATCTATATAATAATAAGGATAATACAGAAGTAAAGGGCCTTATTATTTTAGTTATACAAGAAAAATATCTTAACAGATAAGTCAGTTTAATCATTTTTCGAATCAAATCAAAGTTGAATGAATAATGGTTATGGTCACATGTACGCCATGTTTTTTTTTCTTTTCTAGTTTTCAAGAGCTGATTTTTTTTATTTATTTCTGGAACTCTGATGAAAGAACGGTTTGTATGTACCTGACATTTAGTGATCATTGTTTATTTGAAATACATTTTTCATTGATTTTTTTAAATTTTTTATTATTATTCTTTACAGGCTAAGTTCTTAGCAAATGCATTATTAGCCATGGAATTCTCACACATATTCTGGAAGTAATTGAAGCATGCTTTTTGCTTGTTTTAATTACATAAATGTTTTTGAATTTAAAACCCCAGATGGGCCAGGTTTGTTTGACATGTTTTCTCAAAATCTAATAACTTTGAAACTTATAAAGAAACATGGGATTTTTTTCTGATCAATATTACAGAATAGTATTTGTTTTTAAAAATAAAAAAAATATTTTTAATTATTTAAAAAGAAAGTTGTTTTTTTTTATATATACTTTTATCCACCTCAAACAAGGCATATTGCTACTAAGACGTAAGGGGATAATGTTATAGGGGACAAACCTAAGTGGAGATTTGGCAGCAAGCTGTTTGTTCACGTTACATTTAAATTTCTGCATGTTACATTTGGGGGAGCAGGGGGCGAATTCCAGAAGCTAGATAGTTTTCCAGCATCATAACACCATATTACTTTTTTATTCTTATATTTTGCATTTTAAAATATTCTATTTTAGAGGAGGGGCTTGAAAGATGTACTTAGTAAATTAACATTTATTGAGAAAAATTTCGGTAAATTTGTAGTCTTTAACCCATTCAAGACACACCCAACGTTTCCCAAACCAATGAGGACCCTGTACTCCAAGCCCTGAACCTCTTATTAATATTTCTATTTTTTCAATTTGCATAATTTTCAAGTTATAAATAATATGAGATAAAGGGTAAATACAGACCTCACAATGATTTTGTATCCACTTTGATCAAAATGAAATATTCTTATCCAACTAACCTGGGAAATGTAGTTTCAAAATATACATCGTTATGAAAATCTATCGCAAAACCATAAGAGTAGTTTGTGAACACATTCGGTAACTACAATTTATATTCAATCTTAGCTGGAAGCATGTGCCTGTCTAGTCACACTGAACATCTGTGGATGACGTATATCTATATAATAATGTAAAGTCGAGTTTTCCCATTTACATTCAGACATTATAGCTCTGTAAACACAAACAATATATAGAATTCGACTATACTCACTCTTTAGGCCGATTCTTGATGTGTGTTTTAGGAAAATATGTACCCGTTTTGTTCGCTTTTAGTAATTTCTACATGATTTCCGACTCATCTGATTCTCCTAAAATCGTCATACATACAGGAAGTCAGAGTAACTTTTTGTGTTTTAATATTTCCATTTGCGTTTATTTACACAATTTCTCCTGTCATATATACTTTCCTATTCTAGAATACAAGAATATGATTAACAAACAGAAATATACAAATGGCGGCTACATATTTTATTTCTTTGTCCTTTTTTCCGTGACCATTCTTTTTCTTATCTTTCACAACAAACGACACTTTTGCCTTTTAGTAACATTTCTGTTACACCAAAACCTATCTTTCCAGACTCCCGCTAGGTACATTCGGTTACTTACATTTGTTTTCTTAGCCGTCATATCTACATTTGCACTATTTCGCCATCCTACCTAGATTTCTGTTCTTAAATAATCAAATGCCATTTAAGATCAGAAACAATCAAACACTTATACTTCTACCATGGCGACAAAAACTTCCTCTTTTTTTCTTTTCGGGTGGGTCCATATTCACAACTATCTACAAAGTATTATTATCATTAAACAAAATATGCCTTAATTTTTTAAAAAAAGGAAATACACTTGAGATATTAGTAAAAAACAATTTTTTTTTTAACTATCCATTTGTGACATATTTGCGTTATACTTTAGATCAACAGCAACAAAGCTGTTGTCGACTAGAACTACATTTTTAATAAACAATGTTTGCTTTTACTATCTGTTTTTTTACAAAATATACTCTCCCTTAAAACTACCACTAACCCTAAGTCCGCGTGACAAAAAAAAAACAACCTCTAATGAACTGAAAAGGAAAGAGTAGTTTCCATCAGGACTTATGGTTAGCAATAGGGGTAAGTTTTTTCTTTCGCCTGACAAATGCTAATCTTAACTCATAATTCCTGATATTTTCACAATAAATATGAAAAAAAAAAACCCACAAATTATTTGTTAACTAATCTACATTAATATCATTTCATCCACAAATTCCATGAAACAAATTAGTGTACTGACATCAGGAAATACACTTGAGATATTAGTCAAATACATTTTTTTTTACTTTATCCATTTGTGACCTATTTGTGTTAAAACAATTACTATTTAATAGAAGTTATAAGCCTTTCAAGTTGACATAAATATCAATTCTGAGAAAATTAACCATCTCTGTTTGTGTTACTAACTCAACAAATATAACTACTTTGTTCAGAATCAGTATTTACACAATTATATCTGAGGCAATGGCTGAATCCTTAGAAAATGACCTCCAGACTGTAGTGGATTGGGGGCATAAATGGTTGGTAACTTTTAATGCCGCAAAGACGAAGCTCCTTTCCTTCAATAACTACAAGAAACCTCTCCAACCACCGATTGTCATGGCAAATAACACCCTACCTGAGAGTTCATCATTCAAACTCCTCGGCCTAACCTTCACAAGTAACATGAATTGGAACAAATACATTGAAGACATTGCCAAGGCTGCTGCAAAGAAGGTTGGCTCCCTCTACCATGCTAGTAAACTCCTGACACCTGACATTATCCTGTATCTCTACAAAGCCACCATCTGCCCATGCATGGAGTATTGTTGCCACATCTGGGCTGGTGCATCATCTACTAGTCTCTCCCTTCTTGACAAGGTCCAAAAAAGATTCGTAAACCTAATAGGTCCCTCACTGTCAACCAAACTCCAGTCCCTGTCCCATCGCCGCAATGTAGCATCCTTGTGCTTGTTTTACAAATACTTCAATGGATTATGCTCTAATGAATTGGCTACTCTAGTGCCCCCTCGACGTAAATTCACTAGACCAACTCAACAATCAACTAAATCCCATCCATTCACTGTGGAGGTCCCCAGATGCCGGAGAGCTTTCTACTAAATAGCTTCTTTCCTCGTGCTGCTGGCCTCTGGAACTCCCTCCCTGCCCCCTGTTTCCCCGTCAGTACTGACATGCAGAAATTTAAAATTAATGTAAACATACATCTCGCTGCGCAGATCCCAGTTAAGGTTGCCCCCCCCCCCCCCAACCTTCTCCCCTTTTCTTTCTTCTCAGTAGCCCCTTACGTCTACAGTGGTGGCCTGCCTTGTTTGGGGTGAACTACGTTAAAAAAAAAAAAGCCTATAACTTCTATTACATATTAATTTTTAACACAAATATGTCACGACTGCGTAGGTAAAACAAAAATGTTTTTAGAATGATTTCACAAGTGTTTCCTTTAAAATTATTAATGTCAGTAATAGTAATGATTACCCAGAAAAAAAATATTTGCAAAACAAAAAAAAAAAGGAAACATCAGCATAATTCGGACATAAAATTAATAAGCAACATTATTTTGCCCTGTCATTGCTTGCAAAGTCAGACTAAACTAATCGCTAAAATTTGCAAGACATTTTTACAGCTTACCGCTTCAATATAACCTACTTATTGTTAGTTTTATTGGTATTATCATTATTATTAGTAGTAGTAGTAGTAATATTTGTGGTACACGGACGGTTATTATAATTAGTAGTAGTATTAGTTGTAATTTCTAAAACAATTTCATTGTTTTGTTTTTTTCACCCAAAATTTGTCGGGGTGTTCACACATAATCAACTAAAATAAAAATAAAAATTAGTAGCATCTCTTTTATGGGGAGAGAGTTTATCTTGTGAGTTCTCATCTACAATAATAGCAAGACTTTTAATTTATCCATCATTCAATCTTTTCCTAAATACCTTAATATTTTAAATACGACACGGTCAAGAGATTTCCTTTTGTCTGTGAGGCTCCTGTTTGAAATAAGATGTGCATTGTAAAACGCGCAAAATGCTAAATTACAGTTTCCATTAAAGAAATACGTATTTACATTGTACGCTAAACATAAAGCCTCCATCTGAAACACACATCCCAAAAGCCTTTATTTTATTTTTCTGATTGCTGTTTTACATTAACATCGTGGGGTCAGTGTTTGCTCCGCAAATACTTCAAGGTTGGAGCATGGAAATTCTTGACTTGATCTGCGAGTTAGCTAGTACACACACACGTGTGTATATATATATATATATATATATATATATATATTTCTGAATTTTTGAGATGAGGATTAATAATTTGTATAATTTTGGTTATTCAGACTACATTTCTCATCTTAAATGTTATCATCACAACCTTTTGCCCGCTGTAACCTACAGCCTTCTTCAGGTGTATCTCTTTGAACTCTGGAATATTTCTGTCGAACTCGGTCCACAAGGACCCGTGGCACAGTGAATATAGTACTAAGTTAAATTCAGTTTTAAGTGATAGTCTCAATCCTCGGTGCGGGCGATATGAAGAATTGCGAATTACTGAAGACTTCTCCCAGTCATGGTTGACGGAATAAGAGCATGCTACCCCGTGGATTAAATAATGGGTTCTATTCGAAATTCCGTCCAGATTCCCGAGTTCGAAGAGATACACCTAAAGAAAGCTGGGGTTATAGCGGCCGAAACGTTGTGATAACACTCAAGATACGAAATGTAGTCCGAATAACCAAAATTATATATATATATATATATATATATATATATATATATATATATATATAACATAAGAACAGCTTACGCCCGTCAACCAGCATTTCGATGTTAGTACATCCTTACGGGACTGCAAGATCAACTAAATATTAAATTGTTCCAAAAGAAATCAGACAGAATAAAATTGGCCAGCAAAAATTAACTTTTCTGTATTACTCCTAATAAGTTAATTAATATATATATATATATATATATATATATATATTATACAAATCACGTGCGCATTCACGTTCTCATATTTGAAAGTGGGGAAACAACAGCTAACCCCTTTGGCCCGGGTGGAACAACAAAAGCCGGTAGGAAAAAAAATACAAATCCGATGACATCAGGATATATTACACACCGATGATGCCAAGTTTTTGGCGAAATATCTGTATCACTTTAAACTAACAAAAAAAAATGCTAGTTTATAATAAAAAAAAAGAAAAAAAGAAAATCGGTTTCGATTTATTATTTTTCTTTTTTTTTTTTCTTTTTTTTTTTAAATTGATATCGCATCTTTAATGCTTCAAAAGGTATTTATTTTACCTATTTCTTATTAAATTTAACAATAGATGCTTATTAAAAAAAAATATATAAACCTTAAAACACTTATACAAATCACGTGCGCATTCACGTTCTCATATTTGAAAGTGGGGAAACAACAGCTAACCCCTTTGGCCCGGCTTGAACAACAAAAGCCGGTAGGAAAAAAATACAAATCCGATGACGTCAGGATATATTACACACCGATGATGCCAAGTTTTTGGCGAAATATCTGTATCACTTTAAACTTTAAAAAAAAAAAAAAAAAAAAAAAAAAAAAATCGGTTTCGATTTATTATTTTTCTTTTTAAAAAAAAAAATTGATATCGCATCTTTAATGCTTCAAAAGGTATTTATTTTACCTATTTCTTATTATATATATATATATATATATATATGCTCTCACCCCATTCTGGGTTAAGCATTGTGGAAAGTAAAATCGCCATCTGTCACTAGTGATAATACAAAGCTCTTCATAAAAATGAATGGAGCACTCTCTGATTGCTGATATTGTTTATATAAAATAGTAAGACTTCCATTTCTTGCTTGTGCCAATGACACAGTGGATAAAAATTCAGGCTATCGCATAAACGACCAGGTTTCAATCGCAGCATGAAGCACTCTTTATGTCTAGCCACACTGAAGAGCTGTGAAACAGTATGTCTGTAGATGAATATATATATATATATATATATATATAGATATATATATATAGATATATATATATATATATATAGATATCAAATTTCATCTTTGATATCTGTATTAGGATCAATTAATAACGAATGGTGTATAATATTTAAAATATTAATTTATTAAATCTGTTTAAGTGCCAGTCAGTTGCTTAGAACATTTCACTATTCATTCCCTTTTCCAGGTGGCCATGAGGAAGATTGTCTAGCATGATTACCTGTAGGCTTGCTTTGTGTCCTGCCAAATACTTTACTAATTCCAATTTCCACTAGCCTTTCTGTCACATGATCTACTCAACCAATCAGGACTTAGTATTTCTTAGTATTCCTTTTACTCTAACCTAAGAAGTGTATCCAGCATGGTCTCTCAGGGCTTTAATGCCAATCACTGACTGAGAATTGTGGATCCATACTTTTCTCGATGATATTAATGTGTGATTGAATGCAATAAATTCGATAAGATTTGAACTTAGCACAACTGATTCCATAATCTGCAATAATATCCATTATGTCAATCATGCCATCTCAAGATTGGTTAGGATAGATATATGTAAGCATAAGTAAATATACATTCCGTCAAGCTTTCTCATCAGAAATGTGTCAGTTTTGTTGTTTTTGCGATGTTGATACGTGAACGTATTCAAATATTTTTTATAGGGAAGCGTTTACCTAAATTCTCTTTCACCAGTGTGATGCCCCCGTATGAGGAGCATCTATATTTATAAAATATAATTATTCAGACACACTGATGAGGTGTAAAACAGTGAAACACGTGTCCATGGATAATTATATTATCTCTCTCTCTCTCTCTCATATATATATATATATATATATATATATTTATTTGATATAAATTTTTGTTTATTGAAACATTTTTTGTTTACACATTTACAGACATGTTTCCAAAAATGTTAGTATGAATACAAATTTCTATCGAATATTCAGCGTTATTATTTTTAAAAAAAAATGATTAATTGTAAAATTGAGTTAGTGCTTATTTCAAGGATGATCTACACCGTTTAGTTTTCTTTTCTGGTTTGAGATGCAAAGAAGCAAATACCCGAGAAACATTAAAGTTGATGAAAACAACCAGGTTTTCATTAAAAGCTTTCTTTCAAAAATTTAATAGCTTCTCTGGCTGTTGTTGGCTTTTTGTTTTTTTTCTCCGTACTACTCTCTTGTGAAATGCTTCTCTTCCTTGGAATTAAAAGCCATTATTAGAAGACATTCTTGAATGGGGTTCGTTTGTCTTGATTGAACAATTACTTTAGCTTTTGTTTCTTTAAACCCATAATTTCTTGAACAAACATTTTTTTCTTTGTTATTTCTTTCAGTTACTTTTTTCTTGTCTACATGCACACATTTTTAAAAGGCTTCATCGGTCAGTCTGTCACACTGCGGTTTGAAATAGTATTTGCATTGGTAAATACAAATTGAATGGACATGATTTATTTTAGAAGCAGCCAAGATACAATCTTACATGTTAGTGAATGCTAGGCTACCACTATCTCTGTCTTTTTACGGATGCAGAGGAATGAAAGGACTATGGTTCAGTAGATGTATGGTGTGCACCTTGATGACAGTTCTGACTCCTTGCTATTGAGAGTAAATAAAAAGGCTGGCTGAGTACGACTTGAAATGATTCGGTCAAAGATGACCTCAAGGAATGGCACATAGGAACTAGTTTCATGGAGAAAGTCACTTTGTGCCCCCATGGCCAACTTGCAACCGACATCTGATGTGGAAGAGTCAGGTTAAACGAGGAAGAAAAGAGGGTCTGTGTGTATGTTGGTTTGTCTTAAGTTTGAAATTGCATTTTTGTAAGAGGTTCCATCCGTATTTTGTGCTTAATTTTAAAATGACATTTTCATCACTAGACGCACAGTGAATGGATCTGTTCTTGTTGGGTTTTATTTTAAGCCCCCCGCCCCCCTTTTATGCTAACGGCTGCTTTTGGCCTCTTAAAAATGCAGTTTTTGTGACATGTTTGTTAAGCAGACCAGCAGACGACCGCTCTTGTTCTCACCAGGGTAAGCAGGTGCTTGCTTAAGTCAATAAGATCTATCCCAAATAATCAGCCAGGCATGCCAGACCATCCTTTTTTCTTTTTTTTTTCTTTTTAAAAATGATAATTTTCAAAAAGAAAAAGGGGTGGGGGGCAATATTTTTAAAGGTAGAGAAACAAACTGCTACCATTTTTTTTTTCATACCTTTTTTTTTATTTTTATATATTTTTATTTTATTTTTAAATATAAGCAAATGAACATCTGTGAAAGTGTTGAGCATGTTTTGTTTTTTAAGTTTGCATTGGATACGGTTCGGACTCTTTGTCTTCAAGGCAGAGAGTGAGAACAGCAACAAGTGAAATGGTATAAAATTCAATCAATCGATAAAGAGGATGGGGAAGTTTCTGGATTTTTTGTTTTTATCTCGGAGCATTTAAAGAAAATAAGTTTTTGATCATGGGTGGGTGGGGGGGCAGTCTTAACTGATAAAATTGATTTCTCTTTTCCTATTTTCTTTATTCTCTCGCCCTCCACCTTCACCACCACCACCACCACCACCACCTTCTTTTTCTCCTAGCTCGTCTCTCTCAAAAAGGAACACTCTGGACTTCCGCCTTGGTAATATCAGAAGTAAAATAAATACATAGATGACTTAGGGATGTGAGTTCTCCGATTTTTAGTAGAATTCTTTTTTCTTATTTAAAAAAAAAAAAAAAAGGAAGGAAAATCTGATTTCTATCAAATTGCTAGAGCCTTACTCACCTCTTTATTTTTTCGTTATTTGGCTGGATTTTATTTCTCTTTCCCCGAGTTTTCTATCTTCCTCTTCCTGTGCCTACCTTTTCGCTCTCATGACAGTTCTCTCTGAAAACTAAAAATGTTATTTTTGCCGTGAAGGCTAATGACCTTAAATGAATCATGATGTGGTAAGGGAGTTAGATGACTTTTGTTTCCTTTCCTCCACATACACACTCGGTGTCTTTCTCTTAATTTAAACTGATTGGAATTGTTTAGGAAAAAAGTTGTTTTGCCCTGTTCTCTCCACATACATACACGTGGGACGTGGTTTCCCAGTTCATCTTGATTTCAGTCTCCTCCACCCCTGACGACTCTGAAGCTTTGGTTGCCCTACAAGTCTAGAAAGAAGAAAACTGAAATGACACCAATTCTTCAAGATATTGAATAATGAAAGAAAAGGAAATCAGTTAATCTAAACTTTCCACTTTTTATTTTTTACACAAATCTTTATTTTCATGTCTTAAAACTTTGTAAATATTAGTTTGACATTTTTCTATCAACCGGGCAAATTCGCAAAAAATCTACTGTCCAATGGCAGCACAGGACTGAAAGAGCTGGACACAATTTTTTATTTATTTTGTTTTTATGGAAATCGCTCCAGACAAGGCATGCAGCCACTTGATGTAAGGCGCTAAAAAAATACTACTTCAAGGTACAAAAACTAGCCAACAATAAGTGTTAGATGGATAGATTCTGACCCAGAAAAGAGCAATTCTTCCCTCTTTGCAGAAACATCGCTCATGGAATGTGAGGACTAAATAAGGGATGCCAGAGTTACGACTACCTACGTAACCTTTTGCTGTGTATTTGATTTTCATTCTGAACCTTGTATGTTTCACTTTAATTATGGATTTTGAGATAGATTGAAGTTCGAAATCAATTTCAGTATCAGAGATAAGGATATTAGTTGACAGTTCACACACGTGTGCATGCGTGTATATGTGTGTGTATGTATATATATATATATATATATATATGGATAATACAAAGCTAAATATATTAGATCCTATCGTGATAAGAAGATGCTCGATATTGTAGATAGAGCATTAATATAGGAAATATTAAAATGATGAGAACAATAAAATTGGATAGTTTACAAGTTTATTAAATCATCAGGTGTTCAAGCAAGGGATATAATAAACTGACCTTTAATCCATGTATTTTCAAGGAATTACTATTCACCTCAGAAGAAAAAAAAACAATAAAATTACGAATTATTGGTAAGCATTAATTTGAAAATTTCCAACAAAAATTTTTATTTTTTAATATACCTAAAGCAAAGTCGGCACTGTAAGGAAGGGCATCCAACTGTATATTCTTGCTTCAACTCTCACTGATGACTGTTCTAAGTGGAGAGATTCACTTTGTACCGTCATGACTAATGTGCACCCCACATCTGATGTGGAAAAGACACGCTAATCAAATCAACGATAAATGAAAGAAACTAATTTTTTTCTCCCCTTCCCTTCCTAATTTTGTCTCAGATATGACACAGTCTGAGCTCTTGCTTGTTTTTTTTCCCACTTTTGTAAAAAAAAAAAAAAAAAAAAAAAAAAAAAAAAATCCTATTCAGAGGGATCTTGCCCCCTCAATTTAATTTTTCTATTTTCAGAATATGTATGATTTTTATGGGTTTATTTTCTACCGTTTCTGAGAAACCGGATCTTTTGGCAAAAGTCTTCTTTTTTTTTCTTTTTTTTAAGTATAACTTGTAGGCTTATTTTCTTCTAAATAAGAGGTATAATACAACCCAGATGAGACAGTACAGGTCAAATATGCACAAAAAAAGTGCATAAGACCTACCGCAGATACTCCTGGGCTACGCAGTACATCAGTATGAAAATTACAAATTATTTTTGCTAGATTTTTTTAATTTTGGGCTAAAATTTGACAAAACTAAGCTTATTTTGCAGTCTGTGGATTAGGGAAAGGCAATCAGACCCACTAAAATAACGTTTCTAGCCTTTTAAACCAGTCTAAAAAATCTATTATCTGACTCTCTGATTTTCCGATGTGTTAACAAAAATTCTGTGTTTGGTAAAAAAAAAAAAATAAATAAATAAAGATATGAAGAAAAGTTTGTAAGTGTAGGAATACAATCTATCCATTTGAAGGCCATTCGAAAAGATTAACGGTCATTTTAATTTTTTTAAAGGTGAATGAGACTTTAAA
Source organism: Sepiola atlantica (assembly GCA_963556195.1). Taxonomy (NCBI): domain Eukaryota; kingdom Metazoa; phylum Mollusca; class Cephalopoda; order Sepiida; family Sepiolidae; genus Sepiola; species Sepiola atlantica. The sequence continues at coordinate 50,503,142 of OY744519.1, forward strand.
TCAAGGAAGGTCGAAATCTAGTTGAAGCTGTATACAACCGAAATAACCACCATCAGATGGAATTGACAGTCCTATTCAATCTCTACAGATATCAATGTCACAAATCAGTGCCAATTAAGTATATTGAGGCAAACTTAATTGATAATACAGCCTAATGTAAACCATTTTGATGTTATTGGTACATTTTCGTGAAATTATACCTTCTCTCTTGTCTACTCAGCATAAGCTTTTATGCATACTTTGTTAGATTTCCATCTTTTTACAGTGGAAAACTGGCAGCTGTCATAAATTTGCAGTAAATGCTAATTTTAAAATATTTTAATCCATTTTGACCTTTAAAAATTCTATAATTCTAACTCTTCAATTTGAAGTCATCAGATGCCAAAGCAATTGGATTTAATCAGATGCCAATGCATTGCAGTGACATCAACAAATTCATTGAATAACTGTCAATAACTACACTATCATCTTCAGGGCCATAAAAAGAAATGCTCCCTAATAAGAAAAAAACGTATCGGTTGCCCGAAAGGTTCATTCACCACTGAATGCAGCAATCTCGATGAGGACAAGGAATGGTCATATCACATTGCAACTGTCAGAATCCACAGGGGTATGAATCCTGACACAAGTGGTGCTTCATCAACCAGTGATATAACACCTAATAACTATCTACACCACCATCAAATCTAAACGAGTTTGACCATGTCTTATGAGAAATATATAACTCCTAACACATTGAAGCTAAGAGTCTCAACAGTTAATTCTGCATAAAGAAAGAAAAGAAACTCTATGGCTCATTGGCAAAAGACTCCTAATTCAGAAGAAAATGATGCAGATGACGTTGTTGACAGTATTGCTCACAACAATGATAATGATGACCTTGAAGACTCAATTGATCAATTTGCTGAAGATGGTTTGAAGAAGTCCAGAATTTACAGCCTTCAAAAGACACTTGATAGCATACTTCTTACATCTCCAATTCACATCTTAGTGTTTTTTCTTGTATTCTAAGTTTTTCCAACTAACTCGATTCCAGTTCCCACAGGAAATAGATTTGATTGACCTTGAAAGAATGACTGTACGTCGGTTGAGATATCGAAGAGACCTCCTTCAGCAAAGAGTATTCTGTTACCTCACCAATGGAAATTCCCAAGCAAACATTCTGAAGTATTGGCTTGGAAAGCTAGTTGAAAATCCTATTGGTCAAACAATACTAAAATCTACCAGCTGTTTCAACAGTTGTAATGGAGATCAGTCAAATCATTTTACAGCGACACAATACTAGCAATGCACAACGCATCCAGGGTGTTACTTTTTTTTTTTAATGTTGCAAAGAAAGCTTGTTTGAAGTCTGAACACGGCGATACCACAGCCTTATCTGAATCCACTAACTGCAGTCTATCATTTGCCTAAACTATCCTAGTTGCAATTGAAGCTGGGTCTGAGGCGAAACTCTTAACTCATAACATGCGGTGCGATGCCATCAAAGCAACGTGATAGCCAGATAAAATGGCATGTTATGTACTGAACCCCGAAAACTCCACAGCTGTTCCAGAACAAGAGGGAGCATTAGTGCAATATGGCATTTAATTTCCAAAGTATGTCCTGGATTTCAAAGCAAATATTGCACAAAGATTCAAAGATGCAAATTCTGGTTGCCCCTTCAGTGCTGCTGTAATATGCAGAGAATTTCCTGAAAATGCTGTCTCAGCAAGTAAACAAGAATTTCAACTAGAACAGGTTTTCATTAAAATTGTTATGAAAATAATCAGTTCTTCCCTTTCTGTATGCTCTTATTCTTGTGTCGATCCATCAGATCCATCTGGTTAATTAGTTAAAACTAAGACAACTAAAAGAAACTGAGCTAAGCTTAGTAAATTTGACCTGACTTTGTTTCTTTTTGAAAAACATTTTATTCTGATCTCCTTTAGCCGCAAACACTGCATTAACTAAGAGCCTGTACATTATTCTTTAGAAGTACCTAAAAAGAAAAGCATTATATCTATCAATAAAGTCAGGCATCAACAGTTACAGGAAAAAAAATGAAGTCTTCTTTCAAGTTGTTTGATATTGGTTTTTTATTAATATTTAGGGTTATATTGAGCTTTGTATGCAAGTTATGTTGCATTGTTTGACTTCATGCATTTCAACCTTATTTTAAAAAGGAGTTATGGGGAAAAGTGGCATAAATGTGGTCAATTATTTTTTCGTGCTGTTTTATGTTTCTCTTCAAGTCAAATCAAGTCCATTTTGGGCATTTTTAAGGCATTTGGGAAGGTTAGATGAGTGAAACATTAAGTCTTGTCAAAGTTCTCGGTCCACTAATTCTGATCATGTAATTTATAGCAGGGTCTCTAAAACTCATTTTTTTGACCACTTTGATGACCTTCTAGCATTGAAAATAGTTTCACTGCAACCCCCATAAAATTTTGATGACATTCATGCATTGCATGCCTAATTTGACCAATTCTTAAAAATGACACTTTTGCCGAAAAGTGGAAAAAAACGAACCGCGTCATAACTTGATTTCTTTTTTACCATAACTAACGGGGGGCGGGACAAACTGAATCTGTAAATAAGGTATATAAATGTGTCTTTGATAGTTGGGATTGATGTTGAAAGCACCATGAAATTTCCACGGGGTCTTGCTAGTAATAGATAATTATAAGTAAATTAGCACAAACGTTATTCATTATTTAGCTGTTACACAAGTTGCATGCGATCTTCTCATGAGAATGCAATTTTTTTTGGGGGGGGGGGGTAATTTTTTTTTTTTTTTTTTTTTTTCTTCTTCACTGTTGTTGATGTGATTAGGTTAATGACTGTTAATGAAATCCCTGTCTGGTCAACGGTTTTTAAAAATCTTAATACAGCACAACTCCTAAACCGAACCTCTCAGATGTTCGGTTTAGAAGGTACTGTTCAGATTAGAGGAAGAGAAAGGAGCTGTGGCAAGTTTTAGAGTTTTGACCAAGTTTTAGTTGTAATGTCGATTCGTTTTAATTTAAAGTCAATATAAATGCACCAAAAATAATTGACAACTAATGAAAACATTTGTGTTAAACAAATAATTTCTGGAAAACTAAGACAATTTATGAAATGCTTAAAAAGGTATAAATCTGTTATTCGTCCAATGTCAGTTCATCACAGTTGTTTATATAGAAAAGTCTGATTCTTCGAATATTATATTCATTAGAACCGAGTTACTAATTCTTTTCTCTATATTTTAAAATATTTCACGTTGTTGTCACTTCCTTTTTGAACTTAGTGACATTATGGATAATAAATATCTTATTTGAAACAATCACAATCTGTAAAGGAAGTCAAAAATAAGGGTATAAAAAAATAAACAGTCATGCAACATATGATTACTAACAGCTTTGTATACAGTTTGTTGCTAATACAATATGCAATATAAGCAACAGTTTTTAATATTCAAAATAGAGTACAACTCTTCTAAACTGAACATGTAAGAATTTTTGGATTCTAGGAAGAAAAGGCTGATGTGCCAAGTTTTCAAGTTTAGGATTAAAAAAAAGTTGTTTTTTTTTCTAGATTAATTTTTTTTTTATTTAAAGTCAACATTGAATACAAATAGATTAGGTTATGTTCGGATTTGAAGACTTCAAATGTTTATGCTTATTTTTCATGTCTACCTTTTTAATAAGAGCTCGCTCGCTCACTCTCTCTCTCTCTCTCTCTTTCTTTTTCTCTCTCTCTCTCTCTCATATATCATGGCAGGTGGTTCTTTTTTATGTTTCTCTGTTTCGGGCTGATTTGTTTTTGATTTTCTTTCTTTTAGTTTCCAAATTTATTTTGACAATGTTGGATCTGAATATTTCATTCGCAAAGGTCATATTATGATTATTGTACACAATGCTTTGGACACATTTACAGAAGGTCGAATATATACATATTCATATATACACGGATGGATTTAGGCTCTGAGATAGGCAGGCAAAAATTTGCTCGGGCTATTCTTCATTTTGGTTTAAAAAAGACAAACAAAAAAAGTCCCTTTCATTGCCCATCTCTAGATATATCCCAGTTTATGAATTTTCGAATGAAATCAAAATGGTATAAATAAATAGTGGGGGTGACCCAACGGCTCACGGGAACGTCTATTCTAGTAATAAATAAATATATATATATATATATATATATATATATATATATAATTGTATTCCACAATGGGGAAAGAAAAAAACATTTTAAAAAGTCCAATCAAACTGGAGGGGTTTAATCAACAAAACAATGAGTTGCAACTATCTGTAAGTGATTTGCTTTTGCTATTTATTTCCTAAAATAACATACGAACACACACACATATATATATATATATATATATATATATATATATATATATATATATATATATATATATATATAATTAATGGTCAAGTCTTTATTATTTTGCTCTTGCCAAATCTCAAAATAATTCAATGTAACTTCACAACTGTTTCTCACACAAACCAAAAACCGGGAATAAACCTATAATTATCTGGATTTTTCATTCCTGCAACTCATCAAAAGACCAACAGATTACTCTCTGAAGAAAATTCTCAAGCAAAAAAAAAACAAAACAATAAAACTTTTACATGCATTTCACATAAAAAACAGTTTCTTAAAGAAACTAAGGACTCCTTTATAAACAGCCGGCCATTTTGTATTTATAACAGTCATGAAAAATGTTTAACATTACAAACGATGCAAGTCATATATATATATATATATATATATATATATATATATATATATATATATATACTAGCAAAAAACAGCAATTAATCTAGTTGTAGCCTTATCTACAGAAAAACAAAAACAATTTTCTTTTCACATTTTGGTAATTTGAAGAAAAACAACAAAAAGATGATTCGCATGGTGTTATTTGATATAATCCAATGTTGAGATTTGATTTTGTATAAGCATAATAATTAATTCCTCATTAAAAACTGGTTATATATTGAAAGGAATAAAGGAAAAATCGAAGCGATTGTCAAGAATAACCAACAGAAAGAAATGAGTGAAAAAAACAATCAACAAATAACTGTCACCAAAGGCAATAAAGTTACTTTTCTACCTACTTGCCTATTTGTTTTGTGTTTTAAAGTATTTTAAAGCGTTTTTATTGCATTTTAATAATTCGTCCAAATCTGATTGCATTAGAGTTCTATTTTCAAGATGCCGTAAGTGGACATCCCCAAAGTTTACCTAATGAGTTTTTCGTATTTTGAGGTGGAAAAAAAAAAGTTAACAAATAACTGTCCCAAAAGCCTTAAAATTTACTTTTCTATCTAATTGAAAGAGGTGGTCGGAGAACGACTGTCAGCTATCTTTTTCTTTTTTTTTTTCAGTCTTACGTAATTTATTTGACATAACTGTATAATTGAAATTTAAAAAATAAACGCTTTAAAATTTAAAACGCACAAAAAAGGGAAGGTAGGTAGAAAAGTAACTTTTATTTTCTTTGGTAAAAGTTATATGTAGACTATTTGTTTTTTGCACAACTTTTCTTTCTATTGGTTATTCTTGACAATCACCAAATGTGGTCTTCAATTGGTCAAATACAACAATTATATATTCCTGAGTAATTTAAAATGGTTACTTTGTGGTTTTCGCATTTATTATTAAAGACAGAAATATAAAACAAAACTTAATGACGATTTTTTTTAAATCTGATTCTTTTTTTATATATATATAATTTAAAAAGCTGTGAGAAGGGGCTTTTTTAAAACTTGTCTTCATAATCAGCAGCAGCAGCATTGTCGTCGTCGTCGTCGTCAACAAAAACCCGGAAGTCATCTTGTGAATTTAAAAATAATCATTTTGAATGTTAAAAGTTGTTATTAAATCGTGGTAATTACTATTACTATTACTAAAACTAATAATAATAATATAAAGAAAACTATATATATATATATATATATATATATATATATATATATATATATATATATATATATAAAGGGAATTGTAGAACAAAAGTAGAAGTGAATTGTGCATAATATTACTTTATTAGAGTGTTTATAAAATTATTCAAATAAAGCATGGACGGCGGCACCGGTGGGGGGGGGGGGGGGGGCTTCAGCCCCCCCCCCCCCCCCCACCCACCCACCCACCCACACACCCACACACACAAACACACAAACACTTTTTGACTTGCGCCCCCCCCCCACTTTACGGTCGTCAATACTGAAGTTATACATGCATGTGTTTAACCCCCCCCCCCCACACACACATTTTTTAGGAGAGCCCCCCCCACACACACACACACTTTTATAACTGTCCCGCCGGTCCTGTAAAGCATCGTGATAAGTGTGTTTCGGCAGTGTTCCCTTGGGTATATATAATGTCTTTGAAAATATTTAAATGTAAAATTGAATTAACGTGTTTTGATATTAATATAGTGAAGCTAAATGAAAAACGACTTTCGCATTTATTCATATAATTAGAACATGTATATAGGTATCAGTGAGCCAAAATGCTAGCTTTTTTTATACTCTTAAGGAAGCAACTGTCTAAGAGCCGGATTGTCACAGCAAACAATCAATCAATGATGATCGCTGTGACAATCCAGTTGATCAGAGTCTTATCTAAACAATTGGCTTAAATTTCAGTCATGGAGGACCGGTTCAATAATCTCTAAAGAAAATCATAATACCATTGTCCAACATGTGCCAGCAAGAATTTTTCGATCACAGTCGCAAAGTTTTTTTGGAAAGGCGGGGGGGGGGGGCAGCAACGGAAAGCCATCTTTCAAAATTAATGTCCTTTTCCTTCCGATGTTTTTGTTTTAATTTAATTCATTTTTATTTGTTATTTTTCAAAAATTTTAACAGTCTAGTGTTATGGTTGCGTCATCTAATGTACCCCGCCCACTTCTCTTTTTGTTATTCTCCCATAATCAGTTCTGTGCTATTTCCGGCGGCTGTCAATCTTACCAACTTCGCCTTCCTCACTTTTTCTTCGTTTTTTTAACCTGATCGGTTTTTACCTTTTTTTTTCTTTCTCTTTTTCTTTTCTCTTTCTTTTTCTCTTTATTTCTCTTTCCTTTTCTCTTTCTTTTTCTCTTAACACTAAAAAAAAAACACACAAAACTTATTTTAGTTAGTACTTCTTTATTTTGCATGTATGTGCACACATTCTATTTCATTTTATCCCTCTCCCTCCCTCTTTATGCCTCTCTCTCCTCCCTCTCTCTTTATCCCTCTCTCTCCCTCCCTCTCTATCTTTATCCCCCTCCCTCTCTATATTTATCCCCCTCCCTCTCTCTTTATCCCCCTCCCTCTCTCTTTATCCCCCTCCCTCTCTCTTTATCCCTCTCCCTCTCTCTTTATCCATCTCCCTCTCTCTCTTTATCCCTCTCCCTCTTTATCCCTCTCCCTCTCTATCCCTCTATCTCTTTATCCCTCTCTCTCTCTTTATCCCTCTCTCTCTTTATCCCTCCCTCTCTTTATCCCTCTCTCTCTTTCTCCCTCCCTCTCTTTCTCCCTCTCTCTCTTTCTCCCTCCCTCTCTTTCTCCCTCCCTCTCTTTCTCCCTCTCCCTCTCTTCCTCCCTCTCCCTCTTTTCCTCCCTCTCACTCTCTTCCTCCCTCTCGCTCTCTTCCTCCCTCTCACTCTCTTCCTCCCCTCACTCTTTTCTTCCCCCTCACTCTTTTCTTCCCCCTCACTCACTCTTTTCTTCCCCCTCACTCACTCTTTTCTTCCCCCTCACTCACTCTTTTCTTCCCCCTCACCCTTTTCTTCCCCCTCACTCTCTTCCTCCCTCTCTCTCTCTTCCTCCCTCTCTCTCTCTCTCTTCATCCCTCCCTCTCTCTCTTCATCCCTCCCTCTCTCTCTTCCTCCCTCCCTCTCTCTCTTCCTCCCTCACTCTCTTCCTCCCTCCCTCTCTCTCTCTCCCTCCCTCTCTCTCTCTCTTCCTCCCTCTCTCCCTCCCTCTCTCCAACTCTCCCTTTCTCCAACTCTCCCTTTCTCCAACTCTCCCTTTCTCCAACTCTCCCTTTCTCCAACTCTCCCTTTCTCCAACTCTCCCTTTCTCCAACTCTCCCTTTCTCCAACTCTCCCTTTCTCCAACTCTCCCTTTCTCCAACTCTCCCTTTCTCCAACTCTCCCTTTCTCCAACTCTCCCTTTCTCCAACTCTCCCTTTCTCCAACTCTCCAACTCTCTCTCCAACTCTCTCTCCAACTCTCTCTCCAACTCTCTCTCCAACTCTCCAACTCTCTCTCCAACTCTCTCTCCAACTCTCCAACTCTCTCTCCAACTCTCTCTCCAACTCTCCAACTCTCTCTCCAACTCTCCAACTCTCTCTCCAACTCTCTCTCCAACTCTCCCTCTCTCTCCAACTCTCCCTCTCTCTCCAACTCTCCCTCTCTCTCCAACTTTCTCTCTCCATTCTCCCTCTCTCTTTCTTTCTCTCTCCATTCTCCCTCTCTCTTTCTTTCTCTCTCCATTCTCCCTCTCTCTCTTTCTTTCTCTCTCTCTTTCTTTCTCTCTCCATTCTCCCTCTCTCTCTTTCTTTCTCTCTCCATTCTCCCTCTCTCTCTTTCTTTCTCTCTCCATTCTCCCTCTCTCTCTTTCTTTCTCTCTCCATTCTCCCTCTCCTTTTCTTTCTCCATTCTCCCTCAGTCTCTCTCTTTCCTCATCCTCTCTCTCTCTTTCCTTATCCTCTCTCTCTCTCCCCATCCCCCCTCTCTCTCTCTCTTTCCTCATCCTCTCTCTCTTTCCTCATCCTTTCTTCCCCCATCCCATCCTCTCTCTTCTCTCATCTTTTCTTTCTTTATCCTTTTTTTTCCTATCATCCGATTCACATCCCATTTTTCAGTTTTTTGTCAGTCATCTTATTCTTATCCTCCGCCTTACTTTTGATCCAAACTCCTTAATCTTTTTCCTACCTGCTTCTCTAATATCATAGTTCCTCTCCCTTCCCCTTACTTAATACTTTATTCCTTCCTTCATCTGACCCCTCTCCCAGCGTCCAACCTCAGCCATTCCTCGTAAAAGCAAGTAACATTACTTCTTTTACTCCTAGGATGGATGAAACGGGCCATTGTGTCCCGGCTCATCACCTGGCCCGTCCATATCACCCTTTGTCTCAACAAGATCAACTGTTTGCATCACACTCCTCTCCTTCACTCTCTCTTATTCCAAGCAGAAGGACCCTCACTTCTACACCTCTTTGCCCCCTCCCCCCCCCCCCGTATCGCCAAACGCATTGATTTTTTTCCTTCTTCCTTTCTTATTCCCTTTTCTTCTTCCTCGCTGAAGAGAACATGGTTTGCTGTTTACAAAGTAATGAATGCTACGAAATCCATGCCAACAATGTTTTTACAAAACATACAGATCGCGGCAGCATCATCCCCGCCAACCACTTATAGATGGGATCGTCATCGTCGTCGTGTGTTGTTAACTAGATGGGCATTAACCATCTCGCACACGCATACAACCTTGGGGCGTTACCATATGAGACAATGCACAAAAGTATTTTGATCTTCAATAGCTTTATATCGATACTTATAGCCACCATTCATTTGTTTATTTCATTTGTTTTCTCTTTTCCAACTCATATAGTACAAGACTTGGGTTTAGTTTTTAGTCATATATAATCTCTATTTATATATATAGTTAGGTATGTTTATATATTTCTATCAGCAGGATTTATGACTAAACTAGTGGAACGATCATTATGAATTTTGGAACACAGCTGTTAGGTCTAAGGGTGTGTAGTGTTGGCTATATTTACTTTCATTTAGTTTTATGTAAAGGGGGAGGGTAGAATCGCTTTGTGAAAATTCAGATACCTTCGATTTCTGTGGAATTTTAATAATAGTTATTAGACATTAATAAATATTCCCCAAAGTTCAGTTTGTTTGGAGTATTTTAAAACATTTTAGGGGGCATAATATAGACACTACCTTCCATTTTGAACATTCAAATATTTCAAATGTGTATTAAATTTAATCCATAGTCATTAGACGCCAATTAAACAAGATTTGCTGAATTTAAATTCTGCTAGATCCCTTAAAGTTGATTCTAGAATCAAAATCATCTAATGGATTTTGATCGAAATTGGAATACAGATTTTAGACACAAGGTTTAGTATCATATCTTGATCTTTGTAAAGGGACATAAAAGTGGTGCAAAACTGCTCTTTGGGGAATTCATTTTACCAGTTCTGAGACGGATATTCTTCTAGTATATACTACTAAAACTGGATCTTTTAAGTTTGTTTGTCACCGTGCAGAGTGGATGACGTCATCCATTAAAACAGATGCGAATAAGTGCACAGGGAAGAGATTACTGAAGGATACCATCAGCAAACCAGAGAAAGAGGATTGAAGAGATCCTTTATAGCGTTTCATCTTCGGCTCCTTTAAACACCCTGTGGATTTTGCTTGTTTGTTTGTCCAGTGCACACTTGATGACATCACAAAATGGTAATGTCATCCATCAAACTGGAGGGAGGGGGGGCTTTATGATGCTTTATCAATTACCAGAAAAGTCTACACGCTTGTTTTAAACATCATTTTTTTTGGTTCATCAAACTCCAGTGCCAAGTCTGTAAACACATTACCACGGATCATATTTTTGTTTGAGCCTGTCACTAACATACAAATGCAATCACTCTTCTTTCTTTTGTAACCGTTCCGGTATCACTTATTTTTCTGTAATTCTGTTAAAGAAATGCTTTCATAATTCCGTTTTTAACAACAAAACAAAACTTTAAAATGAATCATTCGATGCTTAAGCTTGAGTAATTAACATCTCTTGTGTTGTATGTCTTTTTTTTCTTTTTTTTTTATAAAAAGACTGACCTTACGTTATGTAGTAGATATGCACACACGCATTCCAATCTCTGGTTCCTTCTTATAAAACATTCACAGCCAGCTTTCTTCATGTGCATAGCATCGGGTTGAATTTCCACAAACAAAGATTCTTTCCAAGAGCTTCCATCTGTGGAACACATTATCCATGGACTGCTTCCCTGCAGAACAGCCAGTCATACTCCCTATTTTCTATGGCAACTCTCCGACTAACTCTAAACAGATATTGGTTGAAAAATATATCTTTGTTTCTTGGACTGGGTATTTAAAGAGTTTACTTTATTCAACACTCTAAAAAAACGGGGAGGGGGGGGCTCAATTGATTAAGATACTATTTGTTGGGGGGGGGATACATTAGAGCAAGTAGCATATCAGACAATTGCTTCCATCCCTCCATTCATAAAGAAAAGTAAGCTTCCTTATACCTTTCTCCACTCATCTAGGCTATAAAAAAAAAAACGAAATTTATTTCATGGTGACAGATATAACTTTGCAACTAGGTCAACGTGTACACCGTCTCCTTTACTTAAAAGCAATATTATCTGTAGAGATATAAACACGCACTCTTCATTGTATGTGTCTTAGCCGTTATCTTTTATCTTTCAACTGGCACAAAGTGTTTTGCAAATATTCGCTCTTATTTTTTTTTTTTTATAGCTCGGAATATTGATCATTGATTTGTTTTTTCTTTGAGGTATTGATTTTCTTCTAACTAATAATAAAAAAAAAATGTCCTGTACACTTTCATGAGATTCTTCTGAAGGAAATCTAGAAGAGGCATGACTAATGAAATCCAAATGTTTCATATTGATAATTTGTAAGACTAACCTTTTTTGTGTGCGTGTCATGCTTTTGATGCCCCCCCCCCTCAACGAAAGGTAAGATCTCAGCAGTTTCTAAACCGTCAGTCCTTAGAATGTAATTAAGTGTTACAATCCTGAAGTTATTCCAAATTGGCCGAAATTAGTAAAATCTGGTCCTGCTTAATACAGTGCATTGTGGGTAATTGTAACGGTATTCACATGGGGTGGGTTGAGCCGGTTCCAAATGAGTTCACCACTTCTCGCGTCAAGGTGGTTCACCCCCGCCAATCGGCAACTGAGTCCTTGGCACGTTTCAGCCATTCTCGGTTCCAACATCGAACAGCAAAAACGCTGGGGCCAGCTACCAGCTCCATGTCTGTCCTCACTGTACCTATCCAAGTCTTCAGTTGGCCGCCCTGTGCTTCTTCCAGTCGGCGGGTGCGATTGGAGCTACCAACTTGCAGATAAATTCTTCCTTAGGGCGTCGAGGAACGTGACCAAACCAGCGATGTCTCCTTTTAAGAAGAGTCTCTGTGATGTTGCATCTTGCACGGATGGTGCTGTTTGGAATTTGGTTGGCGAGACAGATGCATAGGATGCGTCGAAAGCAGTACATGTTGAAAATCTTGAGTGCGTGAATATGTTCTTTGCGCAGGGGCCAGGTCTCACAAATGTGCAGCAGTATTGTGCATATCAGCACTCGGTATATCTTTAATTTTGCATTGTGGGTAAGTACACATGACCATGGACAACAGAAGTGTACGACATGGCCCTACCCCCAGGGAGCCTTTAAAAAAAAAAAAAATTTTTTAATCTTCGGTTGTTCTCAATTGAGCACCACATTTTTAGATAAAATGTTTTTGGGGAACTGTTCACTTTTTAGGTGAGGGTCCAGTTTGCTATGTAAGTTTACCGTAGAAAAGACTCTTTCCACGGGGGGGGGGAGATTCCTCGAGGATTTGTTAAAACAAAGACACCCCTCCCTCCCGAAATGCAATAACTAAAGTTTGTTTTATAGGTAAGGCGAGTGGGGGGGGGGGAGTGGTGCTCTAAAAATCTAGTTATTGAATTATCGATTGAATCCATGGCCATAATTGAACATGAAATTCTCCGAATATGCAAAAGTTGTTTGTTAAATAGGATCGCTAAAGACTGGTCGAAAAATCAAGTGTTTGGGAGAGAAGTTAATGTTTTACTTACATAGAAACCTCTTTTATAAAATTAAACAATTTTTTAAAAAATATTTGAAAATTTGTTGCTGTAGAGAAAAAAAATGTAATTAAAATTCAAAATGGAAGAGAGGGGATTATTATATATATATTAAATAGTGCTTTTCTTTGGAAAACAAATCTACTCTCCAAGTTCCAGAAGATTCTTTGTCATCCGCCCTACCCTGAGGTTGGGGGGGGGGGGTGCTCCCCCTTTGTTCCACCACTGTATCCCCCTCCACCGTGTTCCACTGCTTGTCGTTGTTCTTGTCCCAATGTCTGAAGAATACTCCCCCCTGCCCAGGCGGCAGCAGTGCAGAAAATAAAATGGAAGAAAAAAATAAAAGCAACACAAACAACACCCAAGCTCGTCGGATGGTAGGATGGTTGACCTCAATTATCTGTTACCTTTCCTCGTGGTGACACCGTGCCTCTCTCGCTCTCTTTCTCCCTGTCTCTTTAAGTGGCAAGAACGCAGTCTGACACCAAAGAGAGACAGACAACGCCTCTCCTCGCATTTATAGCCATAGTAGTCACCAACGCGGAGATCTTCTAGGGAGTATTTTTTGTTCTCTTATAAAATTCAAACCTGCTGCATTTTTTTTCTTTTCTTTTTCTTAAACAGCTTAACAAACATGTAGACGCGGGTGGAATAAGTTTTTGTTGTTCGGACGGTCGGCAAAAGAGTTTTAGCTTTTTTTTTTTTCTTCTTAGATGAATCTAATTTACTTTTCTTATCTTTTTTATTCATAAAAAGAATTAAGTCTTATTTTTAATTTCAAAATGTGATTTAATTAAGTTAGTAGCTAAAAGTATCGCCATTTTACTGATGCTACAGAGTTTGAAGAATAAAATACTTTTCCGTATGAAGTTATTGCAGGAGGTTAGATACAAAGCCAGGTTGGGATTGAAAAGCCAGGTTGGGATTGAAAAGCCAGGACACTAGAGGAAGTGCGCTCTGCCCTATACAAAATGCCTGAGCAGCTCCATCAGCATTCCCCGGTCGGGGCGCTTCAGGCGATTAGCAATAAACTAACCCCTTTCAAAGAGAAACGGTAAAGCCTGGGAGGGTGGATCTCTATAGACTGCACAGAACCATACCTAAGTCCGACAGAAACAAGATGACTCATTCAAAATGGCCCTTTTCCATATGATAAATTAAAGTAATTCTTTTTTTTTTTCTTAAAAGTTCCTCAGTAGGTTCTAAGTTTTCCTCAGTTTTTGTACAATGTACAGCATGTATCTCTGTAAGAAGGTTTTGTCAGTTTGAAATAAGATTTTCATTGCTAAACGTGCAGATTGAAGGGCTGCATCTGGAGAAGGTTCATTCTTTTTTTTTTTTAAATTTATTTACAAATTTTCTACTTTCACTCCAGGTGTTTCTTTTCTCATTTTTTTTTTTTTTTTTCTCATTTTTTTTTTTTTTTTTACCACAGCTACTCCACTCTAAATATTGCTTGGCCTTTTGGCTAAGATCAAAGTGTAGTATCTGTTCCGATGGATACTGCACCCCATAGACTGGTATTGTCTTGGCCTCCGGGTCTTGATTTACGCCGGTCTATAGGTCTGTCCTGTGCAGTTCTAGGAGGTCCACCCTCCCAGGCTTCGCCTCCCCTCTTTGGGGAGGAGTAGGTTTATTTCTTACTGCCTGAGGCGCCCCTACCGGGGAATGCCGACGGGGCTGCCCAGGCAATTTTTAAACCCCACTTTCCCGACCCGACCTTGGGTCACATCTTACTTGTGGGAGTAAGATAAAAACTGGTCTTGTGGCTAACTCCCGGAGAGGAGTAAATCAATACTCCACTCTAGATTTATTTCTTCTCCACTCGAAATATTTTTACTCTCCACTCGAAATATTTTTACTCTCCACTCCGGATATTCTTTTTTTACCCTCCACTTCGAATATTCTTTTTCTATTACCACCACCCTGGATGTGCCTTGTTCAGCGTACCCTCCACTCTGGATGTGCCTTGTTCAGCATACCCTCCACTCTGGATGTGCCTTGTTCAGCGTACCCTCCACTCTGGATGTGCCTTGTTCAGCGTACCCTCCACTCTGGAGGTGGCTTGTTCAGCGTACCCTCCACTCTGGAGGTGGCTTGTTCAGCATACCCTCCACTCTGGAGGTGGCTTGTTTAGCGTACTCTCCACTCTGGAGGTGCCTTGTTCAGCGTACCCTCCACTCTGAAGGTGGCTTGTTCAGCGTACCCTCCACTCTGGAGGTGGCTTGTTCATCGTACCCTCCACTCTGGAGGTGCCTTGTTCAGCGTACCCTCCACTCTGGAGGTGCCTTGTTCAGCGTACCCTCCACTCTGGATGTCCCTTTTTAAACCACTGTTCTTACCTTTTTATACCACTTCCCTCTCTTTTTTATGCATTTCTCTATAATCCTTCCCTTATTTCCTGCTAACTGCCCCTCCCCCCCCCCTATGCACACCTTTCCATCTACACTGATGGCTTTTCTCCTTCTCCTTCATTTTAAACTCCCTTTTTACAACTCTCATTTTAGGTTTCCATATTCTTTTCAATTTTAACCACATTTCTTCTTTGATCAGATTTTTTGCTAAATAAGTGAACACTGTCACGCTTCTAAATTGCAGCAAGAATGCATGTTTGTTGCAGGTTTCTCTTCTTTTTTTTTTTCTTTATTTCTCATTTGCACTTGTTTGTTCTTCCAAATGTGCAAAAGATATCATTTTTCTCACTCTTATCTTCCCTGGGATCTTTTATTTTGCTCTTCATAGAGTTTTATGACCAGAATTTAATATTCTTTTAATTACGGCGCCATTTTGAAAAATAAATTTAATGTGGAGCATTTTTCTTTACTTTGACCCTCATTGAGAAACTCTGAGCTTGATAGATTTTTGGCATTCATGGCTTGAGCTTTTATCAAAATCCGATCCAGAAGAAAGAGTTTTTTCTTTTACTTGGATTCAACACCTCTACCCATACCCCTTTTACATAGGATCAATCCCTGTCACCCCACAGGTGGGGAGGTACTGAAGAAACTTTTTTTGTTGTTGTTAGGTGTGTTCTGGTTGTGACAGGTGAGTCGATTTACTTTAAACCAAGGTGGTCTCAAACCTCCTCCTTGTGGGGAGGCTTATGAAATCTCCACATTTTACCTCCTTCTCTCCAAAATATAGAGGTGCTTACTTTAAACCAATTTTGTATCCCACCTCCTCTTGTGGGGAGGTTTATGGAATCTTTAGAGTTGGAAGCAAATTTAACATTTGGTAAAAATTGTGTGTGTATGTGGAGCCCATGAGAGAAAATTTGTAGAGAATAGTTCCATCCACCCCATAGACATTTAACCGCTCCTCCCCCACACCTCTTCCTCCAAATAAATGGGGACATCTCGGCTGACTGAGAAAATGGTTTGATACCAAACGGGTCAAGATGTCTGATTAGCCCAACTCACATTAAGTCTAAACAACACAACAGATTTCAAAGTAGTTAGGATCAAAGATAAGAACAATGGTTTTTGTTGGTTTTGTTTTTAAGAATAAAATTTGAGGTGGGTGACTGGAAGGTGGGGGTGATTTTTTTTTTCTTTAGATAGGCAAAGGGGTGGGAAGGGGGTTAATGCTTAGAGATAAGAATCAAGTCACAAGAGTATGATTAATAAGGTTTGTACTTTTTTCTTTTTCGAAAAACAAAAATGTGTCGCTTTCTAAAGCAAGATTGTTCTTATCTTTTTTTCTTCTCATTTCATTAGTCATGCCTACAAGCATTTATTTATGAGAATAAGACTTTATTTATATATATATATATATATATATATATATATATATATATAATTAGCAGACCCCTTCCCTCATTGTCCGAGAATAAATAACGACATTTGTGTACTGCTTTCTCTCTGCCATGAACCCCATTTTTACCATTATTTTAAAATTTCTATAATTTTCAAGTCATAAAGTAAAATTTTGTCTTCGCTGTTTATGGATATCTTACACAGTATTATTGTAAAAAGAAAAAAATGAAATACAAAATTAATATGAGCATTGTATTCTTTGGAAAATTTTACTTGAGCAAAGTTATTTGATCTTGGTATAGAGCTTCTTTTTTTGTGTCCCCGGACATGCAGAGAGATCGCAAATATAGTATAGTTCTTGTTCGTTTATTAGTATAAAAATCTGATTTTCATAGATAAATGGTTGTAGAGATAATTCGCATTCTTGCATCGCTTGTTTTGCTGTTGTTGTCAGCTGAGGTTTCGCAGTCATTATCAGTTTCTCTACCATTCGTTCTACGCTGCAACTTTTAAGGGTTATCTTGATTGATCGAAAACATTTTCACTGCATTTGAACTTAAAAAGAAGTTCTGAAATAGTATTTCTTAAAATTTCCCAGTTCCTTAGCTACATTTCTTGTCACCATTGCTGTCTTAACCAAAGTGTAGATTCAGCACTCCAATTATGCTAGCAGCTGAAAGGAACAGATTTAGCATCTTTGACATCACACAAAAGCCACACCTTTCCAAACAAACAAAACGCGTATTTTTAAATTGTCTTTCTCTCAGAATATTGCTTCAGTTAATTAATATTATCACACTCTGAAATCGGCGTGGATATATTGTGTTCACATGATAACGGTATAAAGCCACATCTTCCACCCACCTGTCTTGGACAAAGTGTACATTCAGCACCCCAGTTATTCTAGCAGCTGAAAAGAACTTAAATATTGTAACAAAAAAATATACAAAATTAATATCACCATTCGATTGTTCGTAAACTTTTACTCATAAAAAGTTGTTTGATTTTGGTAAAGGCTTTGTTTTCAATTGAATCAGTGGACAGGCGCCACAAATATAGGATAGATTTTCAAAACAATGTTCTATATTTTAAAGTTAAATACTATGACGAGCTGTCCATCGTATCTGATAATCACCCCCTAAACATTATGTATCTCCATTTGCTTTGGTGGCTGGATATTTGTTGCCATGTTCACGTCTCCCAGGGTTTGCGTTTCATAATGTTTTTATATCAAGAAGGGGTCAAATGAAACCATTAGACCAAAACTCAAGTTGTAAGTACAGGATCTGTGTATCTTTACAGTAGATTCTTTACAAGCGTTTATTTATGAACATTGGATTTGGTTACATAAGGCACTAACAAACTACAATTTTTTACATTTCTCCACCACTCCTGAACATTAGCCCAGTCTAATATTAAACCAGCAGTGATGATAGCATATATGTAAAATCTCAATGTCCTATCCTAGTTTTTATGTTCCTTCCATTTTGCACGTTTTTTTTCTTGCTGACTTCTTCTTGACACTCAAGTTTTTTGAGTTAATTTTTTTTTACCTAATGCCATTGGCTAATTCTCTTGCATGGGTAATGTGCACTTGACTGGTTATCCCTCTCCTCCTCCGCCCTTCTTCCCCCTATGCTACACCCCTACTTTCCTCTCGTTTCACTACCTATTCTTCCACCTCCTCTTGCTTCACTATCCCCTCCTTCTCTTGCTTCACTATCCCCTCCTCCACCTCTTGCTTCACTATCCCCTCCTCCACCTCTTGCTTCACTATCCCCTCCTCCACCTCTTGCTTCACTATCCCCTCCTCCAATTCCTCTTGCTTCACTATCCCCTCTTACACCTCCTCTTGCTTCACTATCCCCTCTTACACTTCCTCTTGCTTCACTATCCCCTCCTACACCTCTTTCTTCACTATCCCCTCCTCCTCTTTCTTCACTATCCCCTCCTCCTCTTGCTTCACCATCCCCTCCTCCTCTTGCTTCACTATCCCCTCCTCCTGCTCTTGCTTCACTATCCCCTCCTCCTGCTCTTGCTTCACTATCCCCTCCTCCTGCTCTTGCTTCACTATCCCCTCCTCCTGCTCTTGCTTCACTATCCCCTCCTCCTGCTCTTGCTTCACTATCCCCTCCTCCTGCTCTTGCTTCACTATCCCCTCCTCCTGCTCTTGCTTCACTATCCCCTCCTCCTGCTCTTGCTTCACTATCCCCTCCTCCACCTCTTGCTTCACTATCCCCTCCTCCACCTCTTGCTTCACTATCCCCTCCTCCACCTCTTGCTTCACTATCCCCTCCTCCACCTCTTGCTTCACTATCCCCTCCTCCACCTCTTGCTTCACTATCCCCTCCTCCACCTCTTGCTTCACTATCCCCTCCTCCACCTCTTGCTTCACTATCCCCTCCTCCACCTCTTGCTTCACTATCCCCTCCTCCACCTCTTGCTTCACTATCCCCTCCTCCACCTCTTGCTTCACTATCCCCTCCTCCACCTCTTGCTTCACTATCCCCTCCTCCACCTCTTGCTTCACTATCCCCTCCTCCACCTCTTGCTTCACTATCCCCTCCTCCACCTCTTGCTTCACCATCCCCTCCTCCTCTTGCTTCACCATCCCCTCCTCCTCTTGCTTCACTATCCCCTCCTCCACCTCTTGCTTCACCATCCCCTCCTCCTCTTGCTTCACTATCCCCTCCTACACCTCTTTCTTCACTATCCCCTCCACCTCTTGCTTCACCATCCCCTCCTCCTCTTGCTTCACTATCCCCTCCTCCTGCTCTTGCTTCACTATCCCCTCCTCCTGCTCTTGCTTCACTATCCCCTCCTCCTGCTCTTGCTTCACTATCCCCTCCTCCTGCTCTTGCTTCACTATCCCCTCCTCCTGCTCTTGCTTCACTATCCCCTCCTCCTGCTCTTGCTTCACTATCCCCTCCTCCTGCTCTTGCTTCACTATCCCCTCCTCCTGCTCTTGCTTCACTATCCCCTCCTCCTGCTCTTGCTTCACTATCCCCTCCTCCTGCTCTTGCTTCACTATCCCCTCCTCCACCTCTTGCTTCACTATCCCCTCCTCCACCTCTTGCTTCACTATCCCCTCCTCCACCTCTTGCTTCACTATCCCCTCCTCCACCTCTTGCTTCACTATCCCCTCCTCCACCTCTTGCTTCACTATCCCCTCCTCCACCTCTTGCTTCACTATCCCCTCCTCCACCTCTTGCTTCACTATCCCCTCCTCCACCTCTTGCTTCACTATCCCCTCCTCCACCTCTTGCTTCACTATCCCCTCCTCCACCTCTTGCTTCACTATCCCCTCCTCCACCTCTTGCTTCACTATCCCCTCCTCCACCTCTTGCTTCACTATCCCCTCCTCCACCTCTTGCTTCACTATCCCCTCCTCCACCTCTTGCTTCACCATCCCCTCCTCCTCTTGCTTCACCATCCCCTCCTCCTCTTGCTTCACTATCCCCTCCTCCACCTCTTGCTTCACCATCCCCTCCTCCTCTTGCTTCACTATCCCCTCCTACACCTCTTTCTTCACTATCCCCTCCACCTCTTGCTTCACCATCCCCTCCTCCTCTTGCTTCACTATCCCCTCCTCCTGCTCTTGCTTCACTATCCCCTCCTCCTGCTCTTGCTTCACTATCCCCTCCTCCTGCTCTTGCTTCACTATCCCCTCCTCCTGCTCTTGCTTCACTATCCCCTCCTCCTGCTCTTGCTTCACTATCCCCTCCTCCTGCTCTTGCTTCACTATCCCCTCCTCCTGCTCTTGCTTCACTATCCCCTCCTCCACCTCTTGCTTCACTATCCCCTCCTCCACCTCTTGCTTCACTATCCCCTCCTCCACCTCTTGCTTCACTATCCCCTCCTCCACCTCTTGCTTCACTATCCCCTCCTCCACCTCTTGCTTCACTATCCCCTCCTCCACCTCTTGCTTCACTATCCCCTCCTCCACCTCTTGCTTCACTATCCCCTCCTCCACCTCTTGCTTCACTATCCCCTCCTCCACCTCTTGCTTCACTATCCCCTCCTCCACCTCTTGCTTCACTATCCCCTCCTCCAATTCCTCTTGCTTCACTATCCCCTCTTACACCTCCTCTTGCTTCACTATCCCCTCTTACACTTCCTCTTGCTTCACTATCCCCTCCTACACCTCTTTCTTCACTATCCCCTCCTCCTCTTTCTTCACTATCCCCTCCTCCTCTTTCTTCACTATCCCCTCCACCTCTTGCTTCACTATCCCCTCCACCTCTTGCTTCACTATCCCCTCCACCTCTTGCTTCACTATCCCCTCCTACACCTCCTCTTGCTTCACTATCCCCTCCTCCACCTCTTGCTTCACTATCCCCTCCTCCTCTTGCTTCACTATCCCCTCCTCCTCTTGCTTCACTATCCCCTCCTCCTCTTGCTTCACTATCCCCTCCACCTCTTGCTTCACTATCCCCTCCACCTCTTGCTTCACTATCCCCTCCTCCACCTCTTGCTTCACTATCCCCTCCTCCTATTGCTTCACTATCTCCTCCTCCTCTTGCTTCACTATCCCCTCCACCTCTTGCTTCACTATCCCCTCCACCTCTTGCTTCACTATCCCCTCCTCCACTTTCTCTCGCTTCACTATCCCCTCCTCCTTTTGCTTCACTACCCCTCATCCTCTCGCTTCACTACCCCCTCATCCACCTGCTCTCGCAACACTACCTACTTTTCCTCCTCCTCCTCCTCACTTCACTCCCCATCTCTTTCTCCTCCTCACTTCACTCCCCATCCCTTTCTCCTCGTCACTTCACTCCCCATCCCTTTCTCCTCCTCACTTCACTCCCCATCCCTTTCTCCTCCTCACTTCACTCCCCATCCCTTTCTCCTCCTCACTTCACTATCCACCTCTCCTCACTTCACTATCCCCCTCTCCTCACTTCACTATCCCCCTCTCCTCACTTCACTATCCCCCTCTCCTCACTTCACTATGCCCTCTCCCTACTTCACTATGCCCCTCCTCGCTTCACTATCCCCCTCCTTTTCTCTTTCTCCCCTTCACTATCCCCCTCCTTTTCTCTTTCTCCCCTTCACTATCCCCCTCCTTTTCTCTTTCTCCCCTTCACTATCCCCCTCCTTTTCTCTTTCTCCCCTTCACTATCCCCCTCCTTTTCTCTTTCTCCCCTTCACTATCCCCCTCCTTTTCTCTTTCTCCCCTTCACTATCCCCCTCCTTTTCTCTTTCTCCCCTTCACTATCCCCCTCCTTTTCTCTTTCTCCCCTTCACTATCCCCCTCCTTTTCTCTTTCTCCCCTTCACTATCCCCCTCCTTTTCTCTTTCTCCCCTTCACTATCCCCCTCCTTTTCTCTTTCTCCCCTTCACTATCCCCCTCCTTTTCTCTTTCTCCCCTTCACTATCCCCCTCCTTTTCTCTTTCTCCCCTTCACTATCCCCCTCCTTTTCTCTTTCTCCCCTTCACTATCCCCCTCCTTTTCTCTTTCTCCCCTTCACTATCCCCCTCCTTTTCTCTTTCTCCCCTTCACTATCCCCCTCCTTTTCTCTTTCTCCCCTTCACTATCCCCCTCCTTTTCTCTTTCTCCCCTTCACTATCCCCCTCCTTTTCTCTTTCTCCCCTTCACTATCCCCCTCCTTTTCTCTTTCTCCCCTTCACTATCCCCCTCCTTTTCTCTTTCTCCCCTTCACTATCCCCCTCCTTTTCTCTTTCACCCCTTCACTATCCCTCTCTTTCTCCCCTTCACTACCCCCTCCCCTTCACTACCCCCCTCCCCTTCACTATCCCCCTCTTTCTCCCCTTCACTATCCCCGTCTTTCTCCCCTTCACTATCCCCCTCCTTCTCTCTTTCTCCTCTTTCTTCACTAAATTCTGGCCTGCCTGGAACAAAAAATGAAAAAGAAAAGGACAAACATTCCATGCTATTGGCTGATTCCCTTGCATGGGTAATGGCCACTTGACTGCTTATCGTGGTCATCCTCCTCGTCCTCTTCGCTGGGAAGTACTCTTCATACCCTTGTCTGTCTCTGGTGTGCAACTTTTGCTCTTCACAACCACCTTTGCCTCTCCCCGCTCCACTTCGTCTGTCGTTAACTCCATTCCCACCTACCCCCCTTTCTGGTCTTTGTCCCTGTGTCTGAAGAGTACCCAGCACAGGTAGGTAGGATGGTTGACCTCAATTATCTCTTGCCTTTCTCAGGTAACACTCTCCTCCCCCCCCCCCCCGTCTCTCCCGTCTCTTTGAGCAAAAGACACTGCAAGTAGCAGACAACAAGCAAAGCCTGACGAACGACACGGCACCCTCTGTAACCATATCAGTCTGTATCTCTCTATCTCAACGCGCGATTTCAAAACTGAACTGGTCCTATCTCATACCTAAACAAAAACCACTATATCTGAATATTGCTGATATCTGTTCAGCTTATCGAATCTGGCACAAGGTCTTCAGAACTGAGTTCTTAGCGAACTTTCAGTTCGATTATGTTCAGTTACACCCAAACACAATTAAGAAATGTATGAACGCCTTATTCTCACCAGTTTTGGGTAAAATACTGACTTCAACCAGTTGGCAATAGTCATTGCGTTTTGGCATTAAATCCACCCCCCAAAATTTACAGATACACTAGAATAAAAAAGTCGGTGAGTGTTGGCTAAGAGCAAAGTGTAGTATCTGTTCTGATCTTTTCTGTGCACAGTCAGCGAAGGAGAAATCCTTCTAGACTAAGGCAAAAAAATTTTCCAATCCAGAATGCCCATTTTTGGAAAGCTGGATTTTCCCCACATTAAAAGCCGACCTTATGTTTAACTCTGCCCTCGTGTGGCGGCAAGTAAATAGGAACAAACTTCAAATTTAGCTCACCAATGCTGGCTTATAAGCCAACCTTTCTAACCATTGCACCATGACAAGCAGTCCCTCCAGACGATTGGATTTCAACTCAGATCTCACCTTATGAGTGGTGATAAAAAAAGCAGACATTTCGGCATTCCAGTACGCTACTCCCACTACCATCGACTCCCCCCCCTCCCCTGTACCTTCTTTATCCTGATGACTAAAATAAAATAAAATCTTTCATATAAATGTACATACTTATGCATTTTGAATTTTCCTGTAATCTTTATTTAAAGAATCGCGAAAAAAAAACTCTTAGATCTTTGGCAAAAAGTGGGAACATTGAGTTGTCATTTGTTTAAATGAATATTTGATACATACACACATACATATACACACACATATATATAGGTGTGAAGATTTAAGAGGAGATCAGAGATATTGAATGGACACATAATAGTCACATGTAAACATTTCTTCAGCTCATTGGATATATTCTCCCCCCCCCCCTATTATCACCACCCATCGCACGTGCACACACCTCATTTATATGTGTATATATATATATATATATATATATACATATGTGTGTGTATATGTGTATTTATATAGTAATATGGCAATATATGCATATCAAGTAAGCTACACAGAAACGTTCTGGTTTCATTCGTGGGTAAATCATCAGTTTCTGATGACGTACTATCTATTTCTCTCGCCATTCTCACTCAAGTTGATTCAACCACTTTAATATTTCTCTTAATATCTCTGTAAGCATTTAGAAAA
The DNA here is from genome assembly GCA_963556195.1 of Sepiola atlantica. Classification (NCBI taxonomy): domain Eukaryota; kingdom Metazoa; phylum Mollusca; class Cephalopoda; order Sepiida; family Sepiolidae; genus Sepiola; species Sepiola atlantica. The sequence goes on from OY744519.1 coordinate 50,527,316, forward strand.
AGAGTGACCCTTTTCGTTTTTAAGCATAGTCATCTAATTTACATACCTGTACACACCACAAAGATGTATGTAGATTGTACTATCAATGCTTAATTCAGAGATGGGGGTTAGTTTAGTATCGGCTCTGTTGTCATGAAACCATCCTTCCAGGCATTAACCACCTCGATCTCGGCTTGAAGCTTGATGACAATATATAAAATGCCATTCACCGTTTTGCTGTATCAGCTAGACTTGCAAGTGCTTGAAGCCAGGATCAAACCCAGCTGGTTTTATCCAGATTTGACACGGGCTTGGTTGTCCGAAATAATTATCTGTAATGGGCTAAAGGTTTTTACGCTATAGCCTTAAATACTTACACAAATAAATAAATTTCTTGTAGCGACTATGTTTGTTTAAAATCGTGATTTGCTTCTGTGACTCTGTTTTATTTTTCCGCCTCCAAAGTTGAAATACTTTCAACTTTCAGTGAATGCCTATTGGCAATACGAGACGCGCACACCAAGGTGGAAAGTAAAACTAATAAATCTGTAGGTGACATCTGTTGTGACTATGTTCACTCACTTGCAACAGATGCAGCGTCATAAATGCACTCACCAAGTCTCCTTCTTTTGTGCTCTTTGTTTGCGTCACTGTTTTTCTTTGTCCACAGAACCGATTGGTCTCGGCACCACACCCTGCGATAACTATGGCAGTAGAATGAGAAACTTACACATTGCTCTCTTAATTCTCCCCCTTCTCGCTTGGATCAATTATAGCCTCATGCAGGGGCGGCGGTGGCGGTCGTGGTGGTGGTGGTGGTGGCTAACTTTTTCTATCCGATGCACCAACTTTTTTCAATTTCAATTTACATATTCCACATAAACTTTTACCACCTTTTAATTTCCAAAAGTGTGGCAATTATAATACAGAAACTTATTTGATAACTTACTTTATAATAGCTCCAGTTGATCTTAATAATCAACCATTGAGCTAATTCTAATATCTGCCGTATTTGTAGTTCTGGAATGCCTATATCTTGACTATACCTATAATTATCATAGGTGTCTTATTCTATTGTGCATTTATACTATACTTAAGTCAAAATATTTTGACTTTACATTTTATATATGTATGTATGCATGCATATATTTAAATTCTAAATATAAATTTTTATAACACAAAGTTTTATAACATCTCGATAGTGTAATAAAAAATAGTTTAATATTATAGAAACCACATGAAATGTAAGGAAAAAATTCTCACAAATCCCACCCCCCAAATAGTCTTTATTCGCATACAGTCGTTTTGGCCTTCCACCAAGATATATATAATGTCCAAAATGTATAAGGCATTTAGTTTTCTTGAAGAGGTTATCATCAATGCTCGTAAAAAAAGAGGGTAACCCTCCAGACAGGAAAAAACTGTATTGCATTCTGCATTTTTATTTTTTATATTTTGTTTAACTGTATATTATTCCCATAAAATATTTTGGTTTTCATTTATTCTTCGGATCATATTGTTCAATGGGGTAGTTTCCACCCGTACATACAAATCGTGGTATCTTCATACCATCCAGCATAATTGCTTTAATCTTTTGCCATTGATATATATATATATATATATATATATATATATATACGTTTATGTTTTTGTCTTTTAAGGGAAGTGGGGTCTGATCAACTCTGCTGGGAAGCCATGAAATTAAATACTGTCTTGTTTTTAAATTCCCGAAACAGTTTTTCATGGTAAACAACTGATGATCCCTTAAAATAGTGTTAGAAACTAACTAATATAATAACTGTAAAAAATAAATTGACTTACATGAGTGATTTTCCACTGGAAGACTTGAGACTATAAGTTTGTTTCTTTTGGGTTTTTTTATATAGTTTTCATGGTTGAGAAACTTCCGAGACTATATATATATATATATATATATATATATATAATTAGAGAAAAGAGGGTAGTGCAGTTCCAATGAAAGAAAAGTATATATGTAAAGGAGTAAGGCTACCAACATTTGTAAAAAGTTTTTTTTCAACATTTATTTATTATTTTGTTATTTTATAATTTTATATAACACGTTTCAAGCGGTGGTCCGCTATCATCAGATATGTAAATCCATTTGAAAAAATGTCTTTCGATTTCTTCTATCAACTTTTCACCACCGCTTGAAACGCATTATATAAAATTATAAAATGATAAAATAACAAAATAATAAATAAATGTTGAAAAAACCTTTTTACAAATGTTGGTAGCCTTACTCCTTTACATATATATATATATATATATATATATATATATATAATTATTCATGACTTGTTGAGTCAATGTTTGTTATATAATTACTGGACTACTTGTGACTCGTTGAGTTAGAACCACTACCATTTTTTTCCACTTTGATTCCATTCGAAAATTCATAAACTTATATATCTGGAAAGAAATTCTTCTTGCATAACTAAAATGAGTATTTTTAGTTCTATATTATTCGCATGGATAATATAGAAGTAAAGAGTTATATTATCTTGCTATCTAATTTACATATGCGTTTACGGTGTGCAAGAAGACACTATGTAAATTAGCTGGAAAAAGTCACTCTTTCTCTCAATGCTCAGAAATATTAAAAATTATTAGACGGAATCAACACACAGTGAGGTGGGAAGGGGGGGGGGGGCAAAGAAATACAAAGTGAGAGAAATACATAGATAGCCCAGAAAGAGATGGATGAATTGTTCAGTTAATTGTAATTTACAGCGAATTAAAATTTAAATGGATTTTTTTTTTTCAAACATAACTTCAAAACTAAAGAATATTTTAGCATGTATTTTGTCATTAACGTATATAGAAAAAGCCTTAGGGAAACAAACGTTAATAAACTCAGCTTTCATATAATCTCTCTCTCCTTCTCTCTCTCTCTCTCTCTCTCTCCTTCTCTCTCCTCTCTCTCTCTCTCTCTCCTTCCTTCTCTCTCTCTCTCCTTCCTTCTCTCTCTCTCTCCTTCCTTTTCTCTCTCTCCTTCCTTTTCTCTCTCTCCTTCCTTTTCTCTCTCTCCTTCCTTCTCTCTCTCTCTCCTTCTCTCTCTCTCCTTCTCTCTCCTTCTCTCTCTCTCCTTCTCTCTCTCTCCTTCTCTCTCTCTCCTTCTCTCTCTCTCCTTCTCTCTCTCTCCTTCTCTCCTCTCTCCTTCTCTCCTCTCTCCTTCTCTCTCTCCCCTCTCTCTCTCTCCTCTTCCTCTCTCTCTCTCTCCTCTCTCTCTATCTATCTATTTATATATATATATATATATATATATATATATTAGTCTGTGATATAAAAGATTTTTGTTGTTTTAGATAATATTTGAAATAAAACAAACAGCTTTTATTGATAATATTAAAAATCCATTTTTTTTTTCATTTTTTTTTTTTGTCAATCTAGATCTACTAATGCTTTTCAAGGTGTCGTAACTACTAATGACTTTCTTCTATCTCTGTCCATGTTTTGGGGTTGTTGTTTGTTAACTAATGGGTTGGACATCTGGCAGGCCGGATTTAGCCACAAGTGGGTTCTTAGTTTGGTGACCTCTGCCTATGGAGACAAAGAGACGGCTTATTCTCATTCATCTGGACAATTTACAGAATAACCAAAGAGGGAGTTCTCTTTGTTTTCTTTCTGTCTCTTCGTGACTTTGTAAAATCTGTTTAAAACAAAATAAGAATGCCCTCTTTCGAGATTTCAGCTTCAGCTGGTTGAAAGGGTTCGATTCTCAGCAATAAGCAACAAGGGAAGGCAGGAGACGGACAAAGGTTGAGAAGGGGTTTGCCCCCCCCCCCTCGGGTCTCTCACCTGCACTGTTTGTTTTTCTCCTCAAAGGGCGTATTTTTCGTCTAATGTTCCAAATGATCTCCAACCTCCATCACCATTGGAAGGAAACATGCAGCATATTTGTATGTTTATTCATCATTTTTCTTTTTATTATTAAAAAAAAAAGTTCGTTTTCTTTTTCTCCAGATGTCTTGTGATATTTATGACACTTTTAAAATGCTGTGGATCTTGTTTGTTTGTATCCGTGCACAGTGGATGATGTCATAAAAGGAGTCAGATAAATAAAGGTCGATTGGTAGAAGTAGTGGGAGAAGGGAATGACATACATAATTAAGAGGAGAGAGGGGGAGTGGAGGATATAACAAATACTGATCCAATAGGTCACGGGTCGTCTAGTATAATGCTAAAAGTCCCTATTTATTTTCCTCCCCACGAGGGCAGAGTTAGACACAATATTGGTTTTTAATGTGGTGAAATCCAGCTCCCAAAAAGGGGGCACTCTGAATTGGGACAAAAATAAAAGTTGCCTCAATCTAGAAGGATTTCTCCTTCACTGACCGAGGACACAAAAGATGAAATGTTGTATCAGAATAGATACTACACTTTGATCCTAGCTAAAAGGCCAAATATAATACTAAGTTTGGACTTTGCTTGAAAGCAGCAGCAGCAAGTGTTGGCTGCTGATGAGTGTTGATCGTATAACAGACCTGCCTGCTAATACACTGGGACGTTTTTCTTTGGACTTATGGGATAATGTAAAACAAAAAATTAAAATAGTACGGTGGCCCTCTGTAAAAAATTTGATTTACATTTCCTATATGTTACATTAATCATATTATAAATTGCAATGTAATATGCCAAATTAATTACATTTTAAAAAAAAATTACTTTCTATCGCAACAATATTTGGACCAAGACTACAATAAGGACCCCAGATCATTAACACAAGACGCGGGACATGTTTTGGAAGTCACCGGTTGACCTCGCAATACACGTGGTCTCTATTTACAAAACACTTGTAAATAAATCTTTTATTTTACTAAATGCAGTATATTTCGGAATTTTTTTTTCTTTTAACATGTTAATATTTATTTTAAGGCAGAGAGTCCATAAATAAAACAAATAAAATATTAACATGTTTTCTTTTAAAACATGTTTTTGTGTCACTATTTACTTGCCTCCCCACGAGGGCAGAAAGGGGGGGGGGTATGAAATAGATAAAACATCAGACTTTTTCAGGGAAATCTAAACTTCTCACAGAAGATATGTTGCTAATCATTCTCTACTCTATCCTTATTTTCATGGAAGGTGTTCAAAACTCGTCTTACTGACACAAAGAAACATTTTCCTTTCTACCTCAGTGTGCCTAGCGTCAAGCGAAATTTCCACGAACAGAGATTCTTCAGAAGAATTTTCCGTCTGTGGAACACATTGCCGTGGGACTGCTTCCCTGATGATTACAGCTTGGTCGTCTTCAAAGCCAATGTCAACGGATTTCTACCTAGAACCGTCCCCACAAATGTTCGAACTTAGTCCTGACAATTGTTCCATCTCAGTGACCCTTATCCCCGTGTGACACCTGACCTTGATAGGTGGTGACTCCTTTAAGTAAAAAGAAAAAAAAAGAGAAAAAAATAGTCCCAAAGATGATGTCTGATATTGCTGAAACTAAAAATAAAAAATAATTTTAGAAATAAAACTCCAGGCAAAAGTTAAATAAATAAATATAGGTAAAATACATTTAGCCAGTTTTCGCGGTCGTCATCTTAATGAAAATTATAACAGACCTACATAAAATAAAGTCCATGTTTCTGAGTGTTTGAATTTAAAAAAAAAAAATTTTACTATCTATTTACCTTCACAATCGGTTCAGGGCACACAATCTATACACTAATGTGCCAATGTTGACCCAACGGGTCACAATTTATCTAACAACTGATAAAAGTTGATTCGGTTTTAGTTAATTATCTTTCAACTAACCTTCACTAGAGGGAGTATCGTTAGAATTTAAAAATAGCTAATAAAATTGTTTTAGTTAATTGTCTCCACTTCTGTTAGAAATAACGTTAGAATTTAAGTGTAAAAAACTTGGATGACTTCTTTTAAGATCTGTTCTGATACTATACTTCATCTGTTCTGTCTTCAGTCTTATCGAAATCTTTCTAGACTTAGGCAATTTTAATTTTTGTACCGATCTTGTGTCTAAATCTGTCCTCGTGGGGAGACGAATAGGGACTCCTTTAAATTTTTAATTAAAATGCTCGGTCACCGTTCTGTCAAAAAGTTTGGGATGCCATTTATATTTCTTACGTTCTTTTTATAGATGTGCTGAAGAATGGTTGGGTTGTTTTTTTTGTTTTTTGTTTTTTAATGATTAAATTTTCAGTTTTTTTTTTTTTTTTTTTTTTTTTCTTTCTAATAGATAAAAAAACGTATCTATAGATATGATATGTAAAAGGCGCACCTCAGAAATGTGTTTTGTTCCTGTCTGTAAGCAACTGTTGCAACTGCCCTACTCTGGCACTGCCATGACTGCTGGCCTTGTTTATTGAAGCGCAACAACTTGCTCACTCAATTGGCAAACAGATTCATTTTTTTTTTGTATTTGTGCCATTTAAAACATCGAGTATATTTTCTGTAAATTTTTTTTCAAAATACCTACTCTTCGTTTGGTGCTAGTTTGTAACTAGCTGAAAAACCAGTCTATGCTGGGTTTCTCAACTTTTCTTCAATTTTATAGCCAAGATTAGAAATTAAGAACATGTATTTGTCATCCATTTTTATTTTTAAAAAAGCAAAAAGCTAAAAAAAAAAAAAAAAATATTCATCTTTATGATAATAATCGATATCGTCTAGGAAATAACTGGAACGCTATAACAAAAAAAAAAATGTCTAGTGTGAGATTCGAACCCATGATGGCAAACAATTTAACAAGGCCACCGATCTAACAAAAATATCTGAAATGATTTCAGCACAGAATTTTTTTTTTTTTACCCATCTGCATAGATTTAAAATAGTTTATCTAAAATAAATAAAAATAAATATAAAATAAGATAAAAAAATTCTTATTAAAGTAAAAAAAATATATTAGTGAAGATTTATCAATTTTTTTTAATCCATTTCTAATAAAAAGGAAAAAGTTAAATGTTTTCTTGTAAAAGTATGTACAGTGATTTGACGTAGCTGTATCTATCCTGTGTTGCCCGGGAATATTTCTACTTTTATTTTTTGTGTCTCTTATTGCCCCCCCCCCAATCCCCCTTTTGTTTTTCTTGTAAGAAAATATTTACATTTTTGGAAAGATAATTCAATGCATGAATGCATATATAATTTAGAAATCAGTTTTACAATAAAATCAATAGGACCTCTTACGAAATGTTGAAACTTCAATACTTTAGAATTTTGTTTTCGTTTTTTCTTTTCTCTTTCAATGACGAAATAGACTTCGTATGAAATAATTTTTTTTTAAACAGCTGTTGCATGCCGGTCCTTTTTCTCCCCTTTTTTTCTTAATCGATTTTTATGAAGTTTAATTGAATTACTTAATGGTGTCGTTTTGATCATTACATAAATTGAATAAAATTGTTTAAAATTATAACATACATAAAAAGGTTAAGCTTGAACATGAAATTGCCACATACTGACATTAACTTGTTGGACCATCTTATTATATAGATTGAACGCATAGAAATTCTAGAACTAATTAGTAACCAGCAGATTGTTAGGCCCAAATTTGGGAACTTTGGGATGTGTACAGTCAACTCTGAGTTGCTAGAAACTCCCAGGTTCATTCTCATCTGGAAGGGTAGTAGCTGCCAGAATTCCATCTACGGGTCAAATAATATTTATCATTTACATAGTTTGTTTACGAAATATATATGCCTAGAAAAAAAATAATGAATCTACAAACATCTATGTACAAAACATATTTGCGTTTTTTCCACCAAATGACCTCACAAAGGTTGAATTTGCATAAAAATCCAACAACCAACAGTTAATTAATTTGTCCTTGAATGTGGCTTCATGTGGCAGTTTACTGAGAATCAAGTTTTTGTAGTAGTCAACATTTATTTCAAATCGTCTCTTTCAATGCTTCAGCATTTGGAGGTTGATTTTCTCAATTCCACTATGTATTGATCCTCATAATGGCTTTTAAATTGACGGTGACAAAAACTTTGAATCGAAACCATGTGTTGCTAATGCTTGATGCAAAGGAAATACTGGGAGGTATGCACGATTATGGTAATAATGGATACAAAGCAGACTATGTAATCGACTAAGCAGATTTCAAACCCAGTCAGATCCATTGCATTCACTTACACTGTAATACCTTTGGGAAAGGTATGAATTCCTTCTCTCCAGTTATAGATGAAATAACAACTTGTGTTTAATGACTTGTGTACAATGCTACTGTTGAGCATCAAATCAAAAAGGGTTGATATGCTGTGCTCGCTTTGGCCGAACTTATGGGAAATCACCCGTGTTGGTAGACTCTCTATTGAAACAATCGTTGGTGAGAAGTGTGTCTTACTAAAAAAAAACATAAGAATCGGTGTACTTCTTTATAATCACCTCGACATGAAAAAATCTTCTGGTTATATTCTTTAAATCGACCAATATTTTGAGTAGGTAGTCATAGACTCTTAGAATCTCTGTGCGTTTATTTTAGTTGCAGAAATAAGCATTTTTATGTCTTACTTGAAACGATTACCAATATTTTCATGTTGTTTATGTGTGTATTAAACTATGGCAGCACAAAACGTGTATTATTTTGAAATTTGGGTTCTTTGCAAATACACTGAGCAGCATTTTTGTAAGTGTTAAAGGGCAACATTAGATTTTTATGAGGGTAAACTCTTTTCCTCCTCACCATTTAACTACCTCTGCTTTCTCTTATTCTTTCTGTCTTGCTGCTTTCACTTTCTCGTGTCTGTCTCCATTGTTACTTTAACCTCGATCAAAGTTGGCAAGTGCATAGCCTTATTATATACATTACCAATGTTCATTTACAGGTATACTAGCTGTGCCGACCAGGCATTGTCTGGGATCCATTACATAAATATTTCTATATTCTATAACCATGTCTTTTTATGTTCAGGGAATCTGGTTTTGATTTAATAAGAACAAATATGTAAATAAACCTTTTGCTTTTGTTTATAAAGAATGTGACAACCTCACTGTTAGTAAACTTGAATGGAAAAAAGTAAGGAACAATAACTCTTACTGAAGGAATGAGTTCTTCCCTTTAGCTGATTTTTCTTTTAAGGTGACTATTTAAGAATTTCTACGTATTAGAAAACTGCTAGATCTGATTAAGATTTTTTTAAAAATAAATTGTAACTAAGTGTATTAGTCTATTGCAAATAACGTGGTACAACAATAACAAATGAAAGTTGGCTAGTCAGAACCAAAGTTTGCTTTGTCATCTTAAATGCTATTTAAAAATTTAGCAAACATTATTTTATATATTCGATAAGGCAAAGAGCCTATGCATGCACTTTAACTCCGGTCTAAAATGGTTGTCATAGTTTAACACAAACAACATGGCAACATCTGTAATCATATCGTGTAATAAGTAAATTTTAAAATTAAAAATACAAAAACTGTTGTGGAAATACGTCGAGATCTTTAGTGTCTGACTATTGAAGTATTCACTCCAAAACTTGACGCTTCTTCCTTCAAGCTGGTGTGAGTATGAAGAAGCACAAAAGTGTTTGCTGTCTATCAAAACAATGTGTATACGATATACACAAAAAAACAACAAATCTACAAAATGACAAACTCTTTGCAATCTATGAAATATGGGTTAACTTAGTTGGAATTGAACTTCTCCAAATCAATATGGCTTATTGATTGGACGGTTTTTAAAATAAATCTTCATTCCAGTCGGTGTTTTTCCAATTCTTGGACAGTTTGAAAATTTATTCTTTTCAAGTGGATTTGGCAATCTTCAAGGATTGAAAACAAATCAATCTTGACAGTTTCTTATGATTTGTTGCCAACAATGCAGCAAAGGGCTTTTTGGAGAGGGAGGGGCATAAGTTGTGTGGGTGTGTATGTATGTGTGTGTGTGTGTGTGTATATATATATATATATATAATAATTAAAAGTCACTTATTCTTAACACTTTACTGCAGTTTCATGGTGAATCCGATCGTTAGAAGTGCATTTCTATTCAACACGTCTGTATACATTTGAACACAAGCTCAAACTAGCAAAAAGTGAATTTTCAAGGTTTCTTTTTGTTGTTTTTTTCTCCAACTTTTATCTCATGATGTGATGTCACAAAATTATCTTCACTTGCGGCTTAAGAAAATTTGTGATAAAATTTTAATTGTATGGATAATGAGTTATACTTATATTGGAATGAATTACAGGCTGGTTCATTTTTATCTAAATACTACTTAGATACATTGTATTTGTGGTGTCTGTCTGCCATTCTGTAAATTAAAAACAAAGCTCTATACCAAGATCACAAGGGCACAAAACTGGACAAACAAATTAGGGATTACTTATCTTGATTAGGTCTCTTAATAACAAAAAAAGTTACATATTTAAGAGACTCAAAATTTCTTGTGATCTCAGGAAACCATCGCGGACTATGTTACTCGATCCATTGTTCAAGTATATTTCGATATCGGATAAGAACATATTTTATCTTGTTTAATTTGACTAATTAGCCCGTCTTCATCCAATTTATTAGCTGTTAATAATTTCTATGAAATTTTGAACAAAAAAAGTAACTGCGTATTTTGAACACTTAAAAGTTGGAAACAAGTTAAATCTCTTCTAACCTGTTTTGCCTCTCAAAATGCAAAGTGACCCGCAAATCATTCAACCATCAACAGGTTAAAAAGACAGAATTACGCCCCTCTTCCTCCTCCGCGAACTAGCTCAACCTGTTGCTTTTGCGAGTCTTTTTTTTTTCTTTTTCTTTTTTTGTATCCGTTCTTGCTTAATTCTAAATTTAACAAAAAAAAAATTTGGGGAAAAAAACAAGTATTTATTTTTTCCAAGAAAAAATTCTTTAGAAAATGTTCTTGTATTGTTTAATGAGTTTTCTTATTCGCTCAATTATTTAGAGTTGTCAATATTTTATTTATTTTTGTTTATTTTTATCTGTAAGGAACTCTTGTAAACTCACTTCCCTATTTCACCCTCTCACTCTTTCTCCTCTCTCTGTCTTCCCTTTTTTTCGTCTGCCTCTTCTCTCTATTTCTTCTGTCTATTCTCTTCTAAGTCTTGCTTTCTCTCTCCCTCTCTACCCACTCTCCCTCTCTACCCACTCTCCTTCTCTACCCACTCTCCCTCTCTAAACACACTCTCTCTATCTCTATATCTGTTCTCTCTATCCT
>OY744519.1:50540947-50610947 GCA_963556195.1 Sepiola atlantica
TTTTTTATGTATCAATTTTCAGTATTTACTTCAACAGTGCTCGATACGTAAGTAGAGCTAGGTAGTAAGCTATGAAAATATATTTATGGCAATTAAGCTACACAGAGGCTCTCACGTTTCATCCCCGGGGGGAATCTTCAGGCTAAAAATGCGGGAGCCTCTGTGTAGCTTAATTGTAATAAATATATTTTCATAGCTTACTATATATATATATATATAACTCGCGCTTCTGTCACTTTGTTTATTAAGTCAAATGTAATGAATCCGCTTCTCTCTCTATTGATGAAAAGAGATAGCAAAGAGATAAAAGGGCCACGAAGGTGTCTACTACTGCAACTATAAGATTTAAGATTGGAATAGTCCATTATAAACAAAAGGAAATATCACCACAAATAATAATACTATTTAACCCGTGGCTGGAAAGGGAAAAGGAGAGACTGAGGGGGTAGAGAAAGCGAGCAAAAAGAGACTAATTTGGAGTTTTTGGGGGGTTTTTTGTTCTCTAACTTAAGTCACTTTTTCTTGATTCAATAGTTGACCCAACGTATCACGTTTTGTCTAGTGCGTGGGTGTGTATATATATATAATATATATATATATATATATATATATATATATATATATATATATATATATATAATGTTACAAGTTAATACTCAAGTATTTATATATTAATTCATTTTAAGTATAGTGTGTTTACTTAGGACTTAATTTATGTATATACATTTGGCTATAAAGTTTTAATTTTTTTTTAATTTAAATTTTTATTTTATATAATTTAATTTGTTTTTTGAAGTTTGTTATATTTCTCCTGTAAACATAATTTACAGTTATATATATATATATATATATATATATATATATATATATTGCAAGAAGGTACTAAGATTTCCCAATTAATGTTTGAATTCTTTTGTTTGCAAATATTTTTATTTTTTTATGTTATAAAACTAAAAATATTATAAACAAATGTGGCTGAACTTAACACTTTACTGCAGTTTCAGGGTTTCCAATTGTCAGAAATATATTAATAAATCCTTGACATCTTTTCATTTGAATATAAATTTAAACAGAGTAGAAAACGAACTTTAGCGGTATTTTAAAAATAATGTTTGAAGTTTATTTTCTTAGTTATTTTTTTTACTGTTTGAATTTGAAGAGATGTGAAAGATTTAGTAATATACTTATGTCATTTATTATTGTTATACAACTTGGAGAGGATATCGAGCCGTTTGTGTGTCCAACGTCTTCTGTCTTGGCAAATCTGGCTCTGTTCTCATTTTGAGTTGATTTTTATGTTATGTGTGAGATAATTTTGTTAACTGTCTTGTTATTTTTATTTTCTCTTTCGCGTTTTGTCCGTCAACATGTAATTTGTCGTTATTAATTCGAATGTTTTTTTTCTTCTTTTCCAGGTAAGTGTTGCTATGTTACCACACCTGCTGCTCCTGCTGCTGCCGGTAAGTTGTGCATTGATTCGAAGTCTTGGAGAGACTCTTACCCCCTCCATTCCCCTCTTCTTATGTGGCCCCTGATCAGCCATTTCTTCATTAAACTGGCTCTTCAAGAGAACTTTTGAAAGAATCACTTATCCTCAAATTTCTCTCTGCTCCATGGAAACCATGCACAATTTTTTCTGCCATTTTTGTTATTTTAATTCAATTGCTTGAAAACATATTTACTGCCTGCAAATTGAAAATATTTTTTTTATTTTATAATGAATTTTTGATTTATCAACTTTTCTCTCTTCCCGTTGTAATTTTCTTCTCTTTTTTCCGATCTCTCTTTCCCCCCTCCCCTTCTTATTTTCTCTATCTTTTCTCGCTATATCTTCTTTTTTCTCTCTCTCTCTCTCTTTATCTTCTTTTCTCTCTCTCTCTCTCTCTCTCTCTCTCTCTCTCTTTATCTTCTTTTCTCTCTCTCTCTCTCTCTCTCTCTCTCTTTATCTTCTTTTTTTCTCTCTCTTTATCTTCTTTTTTTCTCTCTCTTTATCTTCTTTTTTTCTCTCTCTTTATCTTCTTTTTTTCTCTCTCTTTATCTTTTCTCTCTCTCTTTATTGTTTCTCTCTATATATATATCTTTTCTCTCTCTCTCTATCCTCTCTATATATCTTTTCTCTCTATATATCTTTTCTCTCTCTATCTTTTCTCTCTATCTATCTTTGTTTTCTCCCTCTATCTTTTTTCTCTATATATATCTTTTTTTCTCTATATATATCTTTTTTTTCTCTCTCTATCTTTTTTTCTCTCTCTATCTTTTTTTCTCTCTCTATCTTTTTTTCTCTCTCTATATCTTTTTTTCTCTCTCTATATCTTTTTTTCTCTCTATATATCTTTTTTTTCTCTCTATATATCTTTTTTTTCTCTCTATATATCTTTTTTTTTTCTCTCTCTATCTTTTTTTTCTCTCTATATCTTTTTTTTTTCTCTATCTTTTTTTTTCTCTCTCTCTCAATCTTTTTTTTTCTCTCTCTCTCTCAATCTTTTTTCTCTCCCTCCCTCCCCCTCTCCCTCTTTTCCCTCCCTCCCCTCTCCCTCTTTCTCCCTCCCTCCCCTCTCCCTCTTTCTCCCTCCCTCCCCTCTCCCTCTTTCTCTCGCCCTCCCTCCCCCTCTTGCCCTCCCTCCCCTCCCCCTCTTGCCCTCCCTCCCCCCCTCTCGCCCTCCCTCCCCTCCCCTCCCCCTCTCGCCCTCCCTCCCCTCTTTCTCTCGCCCTCCCTGCCCTCTTTCTCTCGCCTTCACTTCCCTTTTTTCTTTCTCTCCCTAACTTTCTTTTCTTTCTCTCCCTAACTTTATTTACTTTCTCTCCCTAACTTTATTTACTTTCCCTCCCCTCTGTCTTCTTTTCTCTTTCCCTCTCTCCCCTTTTTCTCCTCACTTTCCCTCTCTCCCCTTTTTCTCCTTCACTTTCCCTCTCTCCCCTTTTTCTCCTTAACTTTCCCTCTCTCCCTTTTTTCTCCCTCACTTTCCCTCTCTCCCCTTTTTCTCCCTATTTTTCCCTCCCTCGCCTGTTTCTCTCTTTCCCTCCCTCACCTTTTTCTCTCTCTCTTTCCCTCCCTCGCCTCTTTCTCTCTCTCACTTTCCCTCGCCTCTTTCTCTCTCTCACTTTCCCTCCTTCGCCTCTTTCTCTCTCACTTTCCCTCCTTCGCCTCTTTCTCTCTCACTTTCCCTCCTTCGCCTCTTTCTCTCTCACTTTCCCTCCTTCGCCTCTTTCTCTCTCTTTTTCCCTCCTTCGCCTCTTTCTCTCTCTTTTTCCTTCCCTCGCCTTTTTCTCTCTCTCTTTCCCTCCCTCGCCTTTTTCTCTCTCTCTTTCCCTCCCTCGCCTTTTTCTCTCTCTCTTTCCCTCCCTCGCCTTTTTCTCTCTCTCTTTCCCTCCCTCGCCTTTTTCTCTCTCTCTTTCCCTCCCTCGCCTTTTTCTCTCTCTCTTTCCCTCCCTCACGTTTTTCTCTCTCTCTTTCCCTCCCTCCCCTTTTTCTTTATCTCTTTCCCTTTCTCCCTTTCTTTCTCTCTTGTTGCTTTCCATCTCTCATTCTTTGTGATAACAAAGATCTTAACCAAAATGTTTGAGTCATATTTGACTTGATCCATGTTATACTTTTGAAAAGTAAAATAAATAAGATAAACAAAATCTTTCACATAATAAAGGGTGAAAGATACGAACATTTATAATCAGGTTAATTACTTAGAGAGTTGCTTCTTTATTCTTATGAGGTTGTAATTCTATATATGAAAAGGCAGGAAAAAAAATTGACTTGATCTTTCTCAAATTCCTCATGACTATTTATTGCTTTATATAATTCTATTTGATTCCAAAAGACCAATTAAACTTTACACATTTAACTTGATGTTATCCATCGTCTGTCTCTAGAAACAATGGATACTCCCTGTAAGCAAAGCAAGAGTTGCACAATCTCTAACCGCACTTCTGAACCAGAATTGCATAAGTCCAGTGGCAAAAAAGGTTCAGGGCAACAATGTCAGGATGAACAGAAAGACTACTGTATTTTGAGAATCTAGTCTGCCCTACTATTTAACCCATAGCTGGAGGGAGGATATTAGTGAAAGTGATGCAATAGCTCCAACAGAACTTGAACCCAACACAGCAAGCCCCATACCCCATGCCCGTGACCATTACATCACACCACTGATGTTTATACAGTTATTCCAATATGGCTTTTTGTTGGTTTTGCTACTTTTTCTAAATATATATATATATATATATATATATATATATATATTTGTTGGTAATAATTATTCTAGTAGTTATTATTAATGATTGATAATAGCAGTATTAATAATAGTAATGATAATAATAAACATTACAGTAGTTTATTTGTGGGACATACGCTTATCCAAATTATAGTGCTAACTCATAGTTATAAGTTGATTGAGTGGTAGTACCTTACTCGGATTATTAATAGATTAATTAAAATTTTTATTCAATATATAGTTAAATCTTCTGATCAAAATTATGTAAAGATGATTTTAATTTTATTTAGATAAAATTTACTTTATAGTTTTAAATTATGAATTAAGTTTTGGCCTTATATATATGTATACATATTTATATATATATATATATATATAATTTTTTTTGTTCTTAACTTTCTCTTTCCTGTTATGTCTGGCCTTTTTTGGAATGATAGTCATATACAGAAGGAGAGGGGGCGTCCATTGAGAGGGATTAATTAATGCAAGTTTAAAGGGTTAACGGCCAGTAACCGATTTTTGCTGACACGCCCTTGGACTGGATTTGATTTTGTCTTTTCTCTTTTTGTTACTTTTCTCTTTTTCTTCACGTCCGGTTGTTTTCTGGCGGCGATATTAATGCAAGTTTCCCTTTTTTCACTTTTTATTTGTATTCAGTCTGTAAAAAGATGTAATATCACCGAAACGTTGGCTATTTGGTGTAGACTGTAATATTTATTTAATTATATATATATATATATATATAATCATCTACAGGTAGCTGTTTCGTCAGTTCACAACCTGTCAGTATGGCTAGACGTAGTGAGTGCATTAATCCCAAGATTCGAACTACGGATGTCTGTCACTACTGACCATGACCACTGGCGTCAGATGCTCTACCATCTGACCTAACAAACAGCTGTAAGATGAAGAAATTATATCGTATGTGGCTCATCTTAATACTTTACTGAAGATTCATGGATGGGCTCACATAAAAATGTGATCCGAGCTGAATTAAGATAGCTGACTTTGCACACAGAAAGGGTTGAATATAATTTCAGAGAATTTTAGATCAGATCATCCATGAAACTGCAGTAAAATGTAAAGATAAGCCACATGTATTATTATTATCAAATTCTATTTTAGTGTGTGCAAGGTCAGATGTCTTGATTCGACTTGGTTCAGATTTTTAGAAGTCTCCTTTCATGTTATGTGTTTATGCTTAAATGGGCATTTCAAATTAAAAATATTTAAATTTTGATAAGTGAATATTTTCTGTAAATAAGTTAAACCATTTAGCGCTAAAAAATCCATTAGGTAAAAACTATGTCAATTTAGACTATTAGTATTATTATTGTAACTGCTGTACTTTTGATAGTATTCAGCACTTTTGGATTCGGTACATACTATTTATCACAAACAACTAAACTTGGTAGTATTCTTTATTACTTATATATATATATATATATATATATATATATATATATATATATATAAAATATGAGACTAAAAGTATACTTTTGCCCATCCAAATCTGACCTAGACATCATAAGTAAAAATAATCTTAGATAGAATCATCCGTTACTTAAAAGAAAAAATCTTGTACACCCTGTGGCAATCTGCTGATGAGGTAACTAATTGGTTCCTAAACCTCAAAAACAAATCTAATTTAAATCTGAACTTCATTATTTTCGACATAAACAATTATCAGTCCATTTCCACAATCCTACTAAACAAAGCATTAATCTTCGCTAAGAACAACTCAGACATCACAGACTTAAACAAAACAATACCCCCAAAATGGCATTATGCAAACTAACACCAGCATGCAAACTCTCCCCTCACCATATAGTCCTCCACATCCCCAAATCCCTGTACTAAACGACACCCTAAATAACATCCCTTGCACTAACCAACAACCTCTGCTAACTAACAATAACCTTGATCTCACCCCTCAAATTCTCTTACCATCTCTACCTAACAATTCCAACTTAACTTTGGCCCAGAGCTTGAGCGTGCAAACCCAAACTACCAGTACTATAAATAACACAAATACTATAACAACCCCATACAAAATACACACTTACATTGGGGCTAGTGCCTTCCCCATCAAGACTCGAATCTCAATCCATATCTACTCCTTCAAACACAATAACAACAATGCCACTGGCACCTCTCTATCCAATTTGATAAAAAAACTTTAACCATAAAAACACTCCATACATTGGTCAATATTAAAAAGGTCTAAATTCTACACTCCAGGATCCGCTTTCTGCCAAGTATGTACATTAGAAACATTTATGATAGCTACAACAGCTAAAAGCAAAAATATTAACTCTAAAAACAAACTTATCTCAAATTACAGGCACAAGCGAAAATTTAAATATATCAATTTCATAACTCCCTTTGACACCTCTCCTCCCAGCTAACAACCCCCCCTCTAACATTAGACTACTTCTTAAATTTTATAATTTGTTAAATTTTTAACTCTTCACCTTTCCAACCTTACAAATAATCATCCCAATAACATAGCGTATCCTCCCCTGTGCACCTAATAACTTTATTAACCCATAATACTTAACATAAATTGAGAACTAACATTATTCTTCTCCACTCCACTAATCCTTAATCTCCTCTACTCCAACACTTTAATTCCTATTCCCGTTTTCAATTATTACATACTTATCCATTGCCTCTCTTATCTCCCTTTGCATACAATCTATCGACTCTGTGGACGCTGCACTCTATCGACAATCCTTTTCTCATAGATTCCATAACTCTCACCTTTAAACTGCACTCCCTGGTTACTACTATAATGGCCCATTCCCCCCCCCCTCAATCTATCTGTAATTTCAATACTCCATGTCCCCACTTCGGTTGCATAATTCAACCCAATCCCACCCCATAATCCTTATACTAGAACTCACTTGTTGCATTGACGCTGTTTCCAATCCTAACTTCAGTAATATATTAAAGTATCTTATTTAGTCATGCATCTAATATTTAACTGAGAAATCTATAAATTCTTTAAACATTAAACTCTGAAATACTATAATTGTCCGGATAATTACATCTTAAACACGTAAATTCCAGATTTCCAATCGTTTGAGCCCTAATTCCCAATTTAAACTCTTTAAACTTTCTGAATTATATATAATTTTGTCTAAAAAAAAAATCCGTTAAAATACGGGACACTCCCTCCCTCCCGAACTGTTTACTTACTGACCAGAAACGCTACTATATTAGCTTATTGAAACCCCACCCCAACTGCTAACTGAAGCCAGTCCAGACCTGGCATTATATTGTTGCTTACTAGCGATGATCTGTAACTAAACAAGTCCTCCCTCTACCCTACTCCCAGCATCAGCCATAGTTCCATCCACTTCACCTCCTCCTCCACTTCCCTAATTTCACACCCCTTTCCCACTTTTTACTGGCTTCGTCTTTGACCAGAAAATTCTCTCTCATTCCTTAGATTCGATCAAAGTAACTACTAACACTCTCCACTGACTGCTTGAAATATATACAACATTTTAAACTCAACTCCTTAAAAAATATTTTCATTCGCAGTCCAGGAAGTATTTTAAAATGGCCCTAATTCTCCAAATTACATCCTAATAAGTGTTTTTTTTTTCTATGGTTGAACTGAACATCATTCTATTGGGTTTACCACATTTTGAAAATTTTTAACGCAGTCCCCACGAAATCCCTCTTCCATCTTTAAATCTTTCGTCACCTCACACTTTGTCAATCGACATTCACCAACTGGACGGACTATATTTTGATAACGTTTTTTTTCCTGGCTTAAGGAAAGAAAAATAAACATGTTTTTATCGAGTACACCTTGTATTGAACAATCGAAGATGAAATAGATTTGTCATCCGCACATCTTTATCTCTCTTCCTTCATCTCTCTCTCTAGATATATATATATATATATATATATATATATATATATATATATATATATATATATATATATATATATAAAAATTAATACTCAACATGTTCTGAAGAAGTGTTCAATATTTATTTCAGGAACTTGTTTATAGAATATTTAAAATTCTAAAGTTTTGAATATTTCGAATGATACCCTATATATAAAAGCTCTAATTGATATAACATATTAATTATTGAGCTTATGTTTAGCTGCAGTATTGAAGCATGAAATAATATCTATTTTTTTTATTTTTTTTACTAAAAATATATATGAACGAATCGCATCCAGGAGAATTTAAGAATTATTTTAGTTTATGAACTGGAATTTTTACTAAAAATATATAATTTTACTTTATTTATTTTTTAAAAACTATTCTTTCAACAAATGATTGAACTTTTAAAACCATTTTTTTGTTCATATTTTTTTTTCTAATTATTTTTCAAAATAAACTCCCCCCCTTCTCCTTCTCCCCTCCCCCCCTTCTCCCTCTCCCTTCTCCCTCTCCCTTCTCCCCCCCTTCTCCCCCTCCCTTCTTCTGCTTTTTCCATTTTGGTTCCTCTTTGCAATTGAGTATTCCTGAACTAGGCGATTTGTAAGGATGGAAATGGGTAGGGGGTCTTCTGAATCCCTGGTGCTAGCGAAGGAAGGGACACATTCTGCATCGACTTAGCTACACCCTTATCCTCTTTCCCGTTCTACTCCATTCTTCAATCATATAAAACCTCACATGCAGAGATCGATGCAAGCAATCATTATATTTTGGGATTTTTTTTTGGCTTCGAACATACCCAATAACAATGAGTAGAATAAACAACCATTTTTTCTCTTTTGCACCCACCTCAACTTTTCCTTTTGTTTCCTTCTCTTCTTTCTGTTTCATTTTTTCTCCATCATTTATACTCTTGCAAAACACTTTTCCCTCTGACTTGCTCACTCGACTTTTTTCTTCCCTGACTTGCCTTCAGCTTTTTTACTCTCTGACTTGCTTTCGACTTTTTTACTCTCTGACTTGCTCACTCGACTTTTTTACTCTCTGACTTGCTCACTCGACTTTTTTACTCTCTGACTTGCTCACTCGACTTTTTTACTCTCTGACTTGCTCACTCGACTTTTTTACTCTCTGACTTGCTCACTCGACTTTTTTACTCTCTGACTTGCTCACTCGACTTTTTTTCTTCCCTGACTTGCTCACTCGACTTTTTTCTTCCCTAACTTGCTCACTCGACTTTTTTCTTCCCTGACTTGCTCACTCGACTTTTTTACTCTCTGACTTGCTCACTCGACTTTTTTACTCTCTGACTTGCTCACTCGACTTTTTTACTCTCTGACTTGCTCACTCGACTTTTTTACTCTCTGACTTGCTCACTCGACTTTTTTTCTTCCCTGACTTGCTCACTCGACTTTTTTTCTTCCCTGACTTGCTCACTCGACTTTTTTCCTCCCCGACTTGCCCTCGACCTTTTTCCTCCCCGACTTGCCCTCGACCTTTTTCCTCCTTCTTCTGCTTCGCCCTCGACTTATTCTCCCTCAGACTTGCCCAACTGTCATTTTAACCACTTCACTTACAGCCCCATGCCAATTCGATTATTAAGTTA
The DNA here is from genome assembly GCA_963556195.1 of Sepiola atlantica. Classification (NCBI taxonomy): domain Eukaryota; kingdom Metazoa; phylum Mollusca; class Cephalopoda; order Sepiida; family Sepiolidae; genus Sepiola; species Sepiola atlantica. The sequence continues at coordinate 50,550,666 of OY744519.1, forward strand.
TTGTTTAAAATGATAGTAAAACATATAAAAAAGATTTATCTTAAAAGCTGAGATGTTATTTGTGAAAAATCAGCTTTCTCTGAGCATTCAGCTTAGTCTTAGTCAATTGGTTAAGATGACACCCCCGACAGGTGGTCCCTCTTTCTGAGATATAGGTTTCAATCCTGTAAGAGCCTTATTTTTTATTTTTTTGTGGTTTTTATTTTTTATTCCCATCCATGTGGACTAAATTAACCATTTATTATAGGGTATTACTCATGAAAATTGTGTCCCAAAAAAACAGCGAGATACATGAAATACACACACATGAATGATGATAAAATGTACTGAGCTCAAATACTTTGCTGCAGTTTCACAGCATCATCGATCACCAGAAGTGCCCCTGGCTGGCATAAATCTATTGAAACTGCAGCAAAGTGTTAAAGCACATGCAGATGGATCGTCAAGGCTTATTTCGAAACTAAGTGAATCTCTAGAGTAAATGAAGATTGTATTTTGTTATACGGTGAAGAAAAAATATTGATGGATTTTCAAATGAGACCTCCCAAAATCATTAGGATCGAAGCCTTTATGAGGAGTTAGGTTTATTGACTTGGAATGGATAAAGAAATCGAAGATCTTGTGAAACTTTGAAGCACCACCAGTAAAAATTAACTAATGACCGAAAAAGGACAGACTATGGTTAAGGTTACATATTGACTATGCAAAACCTATGAATGAGATTTAGTACCTTATTGAGACAGATAGTTTCACAAAATGGCCAAAAGTTGTTAAGATTTTGGTATTCCTGATAATGGAATTCAATTCTCGGCTAAAGAATTTAAAGATTTCTGCAAATAATTTTCAATTAACTGCTTCATATCACCCAAGTAGAATACTTTGTAGATATGTTAAAGCAAGCATTAAGATAATGAAACGGAGGTGAAACCGAAGATGAATTATTAAAATTTCAGGGAATGTCACCAGCTGAACTTATGTTCTCAAAAAAGATGAGATCAGCATTTGATAAACTGATAGCTAACAATGCCAAAATGTTTGAAAAATGCAAGAACATTTTTCAAGCCCAACAAAAACATCTATTTTAAAGATTATAAAAATGTTAAAATTAGAAGGCATTACTAAAAAGAACATCTCGAATGGATTGTTAAGACACTATAGCCTGCTTAAAAAGTAGCATACATCTGAACCAAATCATCATTAGAGAAGAGCCGATGAAGGTAATCTATGATTTGTTTGAAGTACCAAGATCTCAAGTAGCAGTATAACAGAAATGCTCTAAAATGCGTAAAAGATAACCATCTTTGATTTTGGACATTGATCCAAAAAGAAAAAAATATGACTTTTGGAAGAAGTGAAATTTCAAAAGGGAGAGATGTTGTGGAGAGATAAACGCCCCTCACTGCCAGAATGAACTTGTCTGAAATAGTGTCTGGAGATGTTTTTTCAGAATTAAAAATATAATTGATTTCCAACATTGAATTCAGAGTGTATTTATGACTGTTTAACAAAGCTACAACACACGTGTGTGTGTGTGTGCGCACACACACACACACATATATATATATATATATATATATATATATATATATATATATATATATACACACACACACACACCCGAAGAATGCCCGTCCCAGGATGGGTAAAATAAATTCCCCAAACAGAACCATATTGCACCACTTTTATGTTCCCTTATGAAGATTAAAATCAAGATATAATGCTATATGTCAAGAATCCTTATTCAAATTTTGATCAAAATCTATATTGATTCTAGACAATATCTCAAATTTAAGGCTTAAGCCAGAAGAAAAAATAGAAATTTAAAGAATCTTGCTTAATTGGTGTCTAATGACTATGGATCAAATTTAATGCAAATCTGAAATATTTGAATTTTTAAATGGGAAGTTGTGCCCATATTATGTCCCCTAAAAACCCTTAAAAATGCTTTAAGAAACAGAGATTTTGGAAATATTTATTAATTGATGTCTAATAGCTATTAATAAAATTTCACAAAATTCGGAGATATCTGGATTTAAACAAACGGCTGTCACTCCTTTTGCATAAAACTAAATATAACCCACATTACGACCCATTCTTCATAATGATCGATTAATTAGTTTAGGAATGAATCCTGTACATACAAACATATGAACATATACACATACCTAACTGCGTATAGATACACACGCACATTCTTTCTTTTTTTTTTTTTTTTTTTTTTTTTTTTTTTTTTTTTTTGTTCCCACTCACTTTTTTACCCCCTCTTTCTCTTAGAGTTACTGTATCCTCTCCTCTCTTTGGATCCTCCTCCTCCTTCAACAATCCTCTCTTAATTTTTCACTTTTTAGAAAACTACAAGAAAAAGAAATTAGATCTGTCACTTGAAACATGAAAGTCATAATATCTGATCACTCGGCCATAGATGGCTGCTTCGTTTTAATAGATTGTTATTCGCTTTCATTCTAAATTGAACTTTGAAATTTTTTTAGAATGGCCTAATTTAAAATATTAAGAAAATAAACGCCAAAGAAGAACTGAACAAACTTGTTTTTGGGGAAAAGGAAAACATGAAAAGAAAAAAAATGCATGACTGAATATAAGGTGAAAATAACAAAAAGAAACAGTTTTCGTTTTGGGAATGAATAATAAACAATTTCTTTTCGATAAAGTGTCTGTCATTTTGACTTTTATTGTAAAAAAAACAAAAAAAAAAAGTTGAACAAATCCTTAAAACCGTATCGACAGCACCAAAAGATGATTAAAATTACATCTTAAAAGGATGTAAATCTAATATATATATATATATATATATATATATATATACACACACCAAAGAACAAATTTAAATATACTCACCAACAGATATTTTGTTAAAAAACTTTTATTCACCTCAAACAAGGCATATTGCCACTGAATCATAGGAGGATACTGTGATAGGAGCCAGATTTATAGGGGACAACCTGGATGGAGAGTTGAGCAGCAAGATGTTTCTTTGCATTACATTTAAATGTCTGCATGTTGGTACAGTCGGAGAAACAGCGACCAGAAAGGGAATTTCAAAGGCAAGCAGTCCGAGGAGAGAAGCTATCAGAGTAGAAAATCTTCCATCATCTATGGACCTCTACAGTGAAGGAGTGGGATTTTGTTGTGAGTCGGGGGGGGGGGTATTTTTGTTGAGTGTGGGGGGGGGTACAAGTGCAGTAAGTTAATCTGAAGACTTTCTGAGAAAGTACTTGTAAAATAAGCATAGGGATACAATGCTATGGCGATGCGACAGGGGCCGGAGCTTGGAAGACAGTGTTAGCTATTAGGTTAGAAATTCTTTTTTTCTCCCTGTCCAAGAGGGAAAGGCTAGTGATTGGTGCACAAGCTCAGGTGTGCCAACAATGTACCATGCATGGGCGAATGGTGGCTTTGTAGAGATATAAGACACTGCCAAATGCAAGAGGTTTTCTAACCCGGTAGAGGGCTTTGTCTTATCCTATAGTCCAGATAGTGGTCCGTTGTAGCACTGACATGCAGCATGTCTTGTGGGCAGTTCTCTAGCAGTAACAAACTGTTTTCTGTGTTCAGGGAATTGTTGTGCTTAGCTGCTGAAATTGGTCAAGTGTGGTACAATCAGGCGGCTCAGCATAGGAACCCTCTGGCGAACTACTTGCATCCTTTTTGCCTACGGAAGAAGAAAACATGTCTACGCGACAAAAGACAATTTACACTTGGGACCTTTGTGTACTCAAAACTAATGTTCAAATATTTATTAATGCACATATTTTTACAAATATTTTTGTGATTATTTTTATTCTATACATACTAATTATAGGACGGATCTTGTAATTAACAGAGATTCGTCCCTAGTGGAACCTATCCCTCCGCAGATGTGGTAATAAAACAAAACTAGTAATGCTATTTAACTAATAGCTAGAATAAATCGTTCGTGTTTTTCCAAATAGTATTAGCCTGCAAGGGAATACAATTGTTCAGGCTAGATCTTGAACTGGGCATGGTGACTTCATTATCTGCTTCGAACCCCAACACCAAGTGAACACAGATCCTATTCATATTTTTTATGTTTTTAGTTTTTGTCAAAGTTTTGGTGAGACTAGATTTTATTTTATTTTTTATTTATTTATTTTTTTCAAATTACTTTTTTTTTTTTAATTTAGATTCCTTTCTGACTGAAACTCTTCCCTTTTCTACCCTCCTCACCTTCTCTTGGTTAATTTTTTCAACAAATATTTCAGGAAAAAAGACAAAAATAAATAAAAATCGAAAATTTCAGGAACAAATAAATTGAAACTGTGAGGTAGAGAGAAAATTCGATACAGTATTATTACTAAAAGCGGTACTTATTTGCACAATGAAAGAAAAAAAATACTTAAAACTTCAGACATTTTCTTATATATATATATATATATATATATATATATATATATATATATATATATGTGTGTGTGTGTGTTTGCATCTGTGTGTTTATGTATGCAAAATCTAAAACATTTAATTTTTGCTAAATAAAACGCACTTTAATTAATTTTTTTAGGAATAATTTTTCTTTATTTTCTCCAGAAAAAAAATTCATCATTTGAAAAACGAAAATCTGGTTGCATTCCTACTTTTTTTTTTTTTTTTTACATCTGTCCTGCAGAAAAAGAAAATAGATTTTAAGGTACCATTTGTTTTTTTTGTATTGTTTTTTTTCCTTTCCCGTTGCTCATCATCCTCTCCCTCATACACCTGTTTTGTATCATTCAATTACATGTTGGTCCTTAGACGGCCAAATTCACCGGCGCAGCCTGACTCAAAACGATTAATAATGTTAGACATTAATGAAGTCTCTTGATCAGCAGCACACGCACAAAATGGTTTCATGCGACACAAGACGCTGTCACTGCTGCTGCTTATGATGTGCAGCCCCAAGAACACTATTACGGGGGGGGGGGGGGGGTAATAGATATTGATACTATGGGATCGACTAAGCCGAGTTCAATTCCTATCGGATCTCACTTTTGAATGATTTGAGGAATGGTATAAAGCTGCAATCTTTCCCCCTCAGTTATCCGGGGGGGGGGGGGGTCTCGGTGGGAGGGTGATTATCCTAATGGATACTCGCGCAGACTTAAGAATCGCCTATGTCAAGTTCAAATTCCATCAGATCTATTGTGACTATTTATACAACTAATGATGTTGGGAGAGGTATGAACCCTCGATTTCTATCCCATCAGTGAAATTACTTTTTATTCGATCAATCTTTAATCATAGATTTTACAAGCAGTGAAGCTAAAATTACGATTAAGCTTTATGTAATGTGTGGTGGTGCCTAGTCATAAAGATAGAGTGAATGTAAGTTTGACATCTACAAAGTTAAGTAATATTAAACTTATGTTTAATAAGTAGTTGATGTTTGCTTTAAATAACCCTGAAATTGTTTAAAATAAAAATTAAAATAAAAACATGCATCATGTGTTAAACTTAGAAGAAGTGAAAGATTATTACAGTAATCTGCATCCGTAGACTTTACTAATGGTAAAGAGGAATTTATGTATCCTACAAAATATTTGAACCCAGTGATTCGAGTAGTAGTAAGAGGACTTATGACTGACAGGGTCATCTCTTCCAACTTTCATTCTATGACATTACTAATCAAAACGAAAACTCTTGATCGAACTAAATAAAAACAGATTGAAAATAAGAATATTTTTGTTTTAGAACATGAACCAATTATTGATTTGTCTTACTGACTAAATAGATTTATATATATATATATGTAGATAATAAACAATAACAAATATTTTATATTTGTCGCTCCTCGTAAAAAGTAGAACACTGTAATGGTAGTACTAACAGCATCATTCGTTCCCTAATAGAAGTAGAATGCCTGGACGTGAAGCTGCTTTAAATGTGTTAAAATTATCATTGTTTATCAGCTATTTAAAATTGGCCGAGCGGTTAGCGACGTTGGATTTGAGTTTTAAAAAATACTTGTGATCCAGGGTTTCGAATCGCATGACCGGTAGTGAATAGTCATATCTCTATGCTGATTAGTCCAGATTAAAAAGGACGAAATGTATATGTACATAGATAATAAACAATAACAAATATTTTATATATATATATATATATATATATATATATATATATATATATATGTTTTGGTTATGAAGCTATATCCGTCAATAGTAGAGGGGTAATCTCACTGCTTTATAAGATGTTGTGTTCTTTGGGCTATTGTCTTTATCAATGTTGATATTTGTATTGTGTTTTGACTGATCTTAAAATGATGTAAATAATATTTCCTTATTCCAAAGCTTCAGGCAAAAATTAAACCAAATCTCAAAACTATGAATTTTCTAAAAATCCATCTTCAGATTCAGGGATGGGAGGGGGGGAAAAAAACAACGTTTTGTTGGTCATGTCCGTCAAATATTAAATTTGTCTGGTGATTGTTTCACCAAAATAAATGTACATTTCCGTATTTGAATTTCCTGAAGTACAAGCTTTTTATTGGTTTGCTGCAAAACATATCTTGGTTGCTGTGCATCGTTAGTAGGCATTGAGCAACCCTTCTTTTTGCTAAAATGCTTTTATATTAGATAGCAAACAGTATTGTAGTCAAAATGGAGTCCGTTATCTTGACTATAGATAGTTTATTTCGTGAGAATATAAAACCTATTATAATGCACCTTTCTGCTGTGTAAGTGTTCAGGTGGCTAATAGCAGAATCTCAAAGCAGCTTTACATTCTAGGGTGATGGAGTCGGAGACAATTGTTAGGTTCCTAGAAGAGGTTTCCATTCTGTATGCAGTTTCTGCATGAGCCTAACTTTATTATTTTGTTCGTCTAGAGAAGGGGTGGGTAATTAATTTTCCCAATGGAACACATAAAAAATTAAGACGGTTATTGAAGACTCGGTTCTGTTTGATGTATTCGTTTTGAAAACAGTAAATTCAACATTGAAATGAGACAATAAAAATGGAGAAACGTTAACATTTTCTAATGAATATGAACGAAAACTGTTTTGAAAGCTCACAAGTTGTGTGGTGATTATAAAACTAGCATTTTACGTTGTTTGCGTACAAGGTATAAAAATTTAAATTTTATGAATGCAGTGAGACTTCATTGCCTGCATATTTTTCACGCGAGACTGTCAGAGATAGACTGCGGACCAGATGTCATATATTACACCTACAAAGTTGATAGTTGATAGGAATAATCTTCTACCTAATTTTATTGTCCTAAGGATGTTGTATCTATATAATACTAAAGATCTGTAGACTGTTTGAAATCAGCAGCAGCATAACCAGTCTGTTAGCCGTAACTGCTGGCTGCTGCTATTGAAGCAGTAGTAGTAGTAGTAATAGGAAACAACTATAGGTATTATATAGATCGAGTCAAGGTGAAAGGCAGCAAAATGTTAAAGTTTTAATAGGAAACGTAAAAAAAATTGTAAATAATGTTTAGTAAATACTAATGTATTAGATTTGAAGAAAAAATTGTATGTTTTATAAATGACCAATAAATAAATGCACTTTTAAAAATATCTTTTTCCCTTCACAATCAGTTAAGGACATATGGAATGGATCACGGGTCATCTAGTTTATCTTTATTTTACTTTTAAAAGGTCCCAGAGGAAACTTGGAACCTCCTACACTTAAAATTATTTCTTTTTTTCTCTGATGTTAATCAGATTTAAACCAATTTTACATTAAACAAAATTAATTAGATTCTCAAAATCCTTAACATTTTACATTTTAAAGCAAAAGTGATGAGGATAAATGCTTGTCCTAAGTATTTTGAATTCTTTAATAAATCAGATTAAAACTAAAAATCAATCGCATATTTATTGAACGTTGCCACATCATGCACATCAAACGTGACACCAGATTCGTATAAAAACAACAAAAATCTGTTAGATATTTTAGAATTCGCTTTTCTACTCAGTCTGATTTTGTATTCAAATGTTTAAAGACGTTAAGGATGTTATTAATTCATTTCTGACGTTCAGATGTCCCGTGAAACTGCAGTAAAGTGTTAATAAATCACATTTATTTATTTTTGTTGTAAAGCTCTATCTTAAAAGATATGAAGTCCTTTGTGTATGCACGGTCTACAGTCTTGATTCGGCTTGGTTCTGCTTTTTTGAGAAGTTGATTTGCATGTGTGTGTTATTACTGTTCATATATATATATATATATATATATATATATATATATATTATTCCATGAAAAATGCCAGTATACTGAAATCATATGCCCTTAATAGGGTTAAGATGAAAATTCATATACACTAAATGTACAAAAGCAAGGAAATTCCCAAATTTTTACACTTTTATTGTCATTAAGGGTATGCGAGCACAACAGGGCTATGTATTTTACTGGTAGGAATTTTTCTTCAGCGCACCTCACACACTTCATCCACTCATGCATAGAGATTTATACTGTAGTGATGTGATAATGAAATGGTTTGGTTGATATGTAGTCATACCCTTAATTAATGACAATAAAAGTGTAAAAATTTGGGAATTTCCTTTTGTACATTTAGTCTATATGAATTTTCATCTTAACCCTATTAAGGGCATATGATTTCAGTATACTGGCATTTATCATGGAATGTCACTACTTTTGTAAAGGCTATGTCTCAATACAATGGTCATTTTTAAGGTTTTTTGGAATTTTCTGCCAAAAATCAGCTGAATCCATCAAATAGTTGATGAGATACAGGGTGGCACATACGTACGTACACACAGATAACATGATTTCATGATTGAACTTTCTGGATCTCTGGGTTGCCTTGACTAATGATGCTGAAATTCTACACACTTATAGAACATATCAAGTAAAAACTTTGTGCAAAGTTTTAACTAATTTGGTTTATTGGTTTTTGAGTTATGATTGATGAAAGAAATGAGATTTCCAGCATAGGCCATTCTTGAAGTCTATTAAGGGATAGAGCGCTCTCGCGCCTCCCTTGATATATATATAATATATATATATATATATATATATATATATATATATATATATACATATACATACATATATATATAATCCATCCATGTAACAACAATTACATGATCAAATCACGTTCCAAGAATTCAACATAACTGTTTGTGTACGATCGTTTCAGAGACCATATGTTTTATTGATATTAGATCATATCGTCAGCACAGGGTATTGACACGGAGTTAAAAGTAAAAGCATGTATACAGCATCAATGGAATACAGATCGACGTTCCCATTTATACAGCAAATAGAAACGATTAAGGGAGGAGTTGATACTATTAAGCCTCAAATCAAAGTTTACCAGGTTGAAACTTAAATTAAGGATGCACATATGGTTCAAAGTAGAAAGAGGTCTATGCAATATTACAAATAGGAGAAAGAATAAATGAGTTCTTTTCCACCTGTCCTAACGTGACATCAAAATGGGTTAGGCTTATTTAATTCTATTATAAAAGATAAGTTTGAAATACTGTATATATAGTAATCTGCAAACACCCATAAACAGATTTAGAGATTGCTAATTTGCATATTTATTTTTTTAAATTTCTAATGATTTAATATTCTGTAATATACATTTGTAATTTTCATATTTTCTTATATACACACTATATTTGCGTTGATAGTAAAACGTCTGATGTCACTGGATGCTGAGAACAAATACTACACTTTGATCTTCGCCAAAAGATCAAGGAACTATATAAAAAAAGTTTTTATGACTAGGCATTTTTAAATGAATAAAAAAGAAACTGATTTTATCAATTGTATTATTTTTTAATGGGTGTGGGTAGTGTACTATCAGTTCTGTTGTCATAAGACCGTCCTCCCAGGAATTACCTCCTCCCTTTTAAGGGTGTGTGGCTAAACAACCACAGATATTACATCCTCCCTTGAGGGAGGGGATAATGTAGTATCTGTTCTGTTGTCATGAGACCATCTTCCCAGGGACTACCTTCTCCTTTTTGTGGAGTGGGGTGGGAGGGTAGTATACGATCTATTCTGTTGTCATGATATGGAACTCTCACGGATTAACTCTTTTTTTGGGGGGGAGGGGGGTATATCATCCTTTCAATCATTACCTCCTCCTTTGGAGTCAGTGTATTATATGTTCGATGACCATGATATCATCTCTCCAGCCTGGCAAAAATATGCGACTGGAGGGGGGGGGGGGGCATGTTTTTGTTAGTATATTATAAAATAATCTACAAAAATACCGAATATATTTACAGCCTCATCTAAAACAAAAACTCAGTCTACATTTTTAGGTGATTACGTATGACCACTGAAAGATTTGGCAGAAAGAAATATTTAACAAAAAAACAAAAACAATTTTAGAATTTACAGTGGGGGAATCAGTTTCGCATATAAATTTAACGTAAAATGATTTTCCATTTCCTGGTCATTCTAGCGTTTTAGGTCAGCTAACCTTTTTTTTTTTGCTATAGAAGATAAATTTTGTGCCTTTTTTTGGGGGGGGGGGGGTTCTGACGATTACGTGTGGTTTTACGATTTTCCCAATAGGACTGAGGGTTAGTGGCAAAAAAAATGTAATTAACAGCCCTCAAGAGTTAAAATGGTCCAGAAATTGTGGATCATTTTACATTTACTTTATATTCGAAACTGATCGCTCACTCTAAATTCTAAAGTGTTTGTTTTTTCCCTGCCAAGTTTTTCAGGGTGTTTACACATAATCGCCTAAAAAGTAGAATTTTATTTCTTGGCGGGGTGATTTAGCTGGGTGTGTTAATCTACAAATGTACCAATTACTGAAACAAAAAATATATACGTAATATATTACATATATATTTTTTGTTTCAGTAATTACTTCAACAGTACTCAATAGATGAGTAGAGATTTTGTTATAGTATAAATAAATATATACATATGCAAGAATTAGGAGTAGATGGAGTAAGTTCAGAGAACGTCTGCCATTACCAACCAGCAGAGCATTACCAATGTCAACCAAGGAAAGAGTCTATCAGGCATGTGTACGAAGTGTCATGATGTATGGAATTGAAACCTGATCAGTGAGGGTTGAGGACATGCGTTGCATGAAGAGAAATGATATGAGAATTATACGACAGATGTGTAATACAAGTCTTAAAGACAGGCTTAGTTCTGATGACCTCAAAGGAAGATTAAATCTGTACAGGAGACTTCGATGGTATGGTCACATTGAAAGAATGGATTAGAGTTCTTGTTCAGTAGATGTAGAACAGTTACGGTAGCAGGTTCAGTTCACAGGGGAAAGTGATAAAAATGGGTCTGATAGAAAGAGGTATAAATAAAGACCTGGCAGAGATAGGTTAGTTTGGAAGTCAATATCTTGAAGCTGTCCAACGGACGTTAAACCGAATATGATGATATGGTAACTAAGTGAACTACACAGAATCGTGTTCCATTCCCAAAGTAAGTCATCAGGCTATTTCCTTCTGGAATTGAATACAAACGTTTCTGTCTAGTTCACTTGCGATAAGTATGATTTTCTATTGCTATATTTTCCGAATTCATTTATATTTACTAAGGAAAAGTCCTTCGCCACTAAGATGAGCCCTCGTAGAGGTAAACCTCGTGGTACCTTTTATCGTAAACTTTTCTAATAATAAAATGTATTTGTCAATAGATTCAGCGATGTAATATAATAAATTTTGATAATACTCGTAAGTCGTGTATATTTTCATATTTTGTCAGTCACATTCGATTGGAGGGGGGGGGGGGTCATTTCTGAATTTTCTTGCTCTTTTTAAGAGCAAAACGTAGTATCTGTTCTGATACTACACTTCAACTTTTCTGTCCGGTCAGTGAAGGAGAGAAATCCTTCGAGACTGGGGAAATTTTAATTTTGTGTATCAATACAGAGTGCCCCCTTTTTTTTGGGGGGGGGGGATTTTACCAACATTAAAAACCGATCTTGTATCTTAACTCTGCCCTCGTGGGAAGACAAGTAAATAGGAACGTTCTATCCAAAAAATGTCGCATCGAACTCCCTTTTGGGGAGAGGGGGGGGGAGATTGATGAAAAGGCGTTTAAGAAAATGAAAACATGAATTCTTGTAATTTGTTTATATCTCTGACGAAGTAAACACGTGCGGGAAATTTTTGGATGCCAGCGCGTTTTACTATATCGTGATATTTCGAAATTGAAACCCTTAAAACCGCACATTAAAAAGTAGTTTCGGATTTCGATTAAAGTTTAAAAGAAAATGTCAAGTATTATGGTTCAGTTGTGTTCGTTTACCAAAGGAAAGCGTGCATTTTCGAACGCGTCTCTTATTTTAAAAGCAATTCTTTTAATTCTGGAGTGAGGGGGGGGGGGGGCACGATTATTGACGGAATGTGTCTATCTACTAGTCACAAGTTTGTTATTAGTTGTGTGCGAATGATCCCCCCCCCCCCCTCCAGTATATAAGTGGACAGTTTGAACTTTAAATTTCTCACTTCCTTCTTGTCTTTCATGAGTTTCACCTCTCACTTTGGCTAAATCGTTTTTTTTTTCTACGACTAATGAAATGAACTGTTGTTCCATGGGGGCGTGGTCAAGTCGAGAAAAAAAAAGTGGGTGTGAATGATTAGAGGAAGGGGAGAAGGTAAAAAAAAAAAGCCAGACAAAAAATCATAAGTAACACACTGGGGGAGGGGGGGGGGGGGGCTGATAAAATATTTTACACAGATAAGATAAATGCCAAACTATTTGTACATTCATCCATGTACGACATGTGTGTGTGTATGTATGCTTTACGTGTGCGTGTGCATGCATGTTTGTATTAATATTTCATCTCGCAACAGTCTCAAGTGAGACTGGTTACGTTAGCTGTTATCATCTAAGAATTGCAAGCAGCATGAAACGGCCGCTGTGAGATGGAATATTTACAGATAATTATTTATCAGGACCGGCGGGACAGTTATAAAAGTGTGTGTGTGTGTGGGGGGGGCTCTCCTAAAAAGTGGGGGGGCGGTTAAACATGCATATATAACTTCATTATTGATTGACCCCCCCCCCCCTCCGGTGCCGCCGTCCATGTTTATAATAAATATTTGTTAATATATATATATATAATTAAACAATAAGAATTGGAAAGGTTAATTGTTTGTCATAGAATGAGATGGTGAGAACTTGAAGTCGTAGTAGTTAATGAAGAATCTTAGGTTACCAACACCTGTGGGATTTCCATGTATCCAAATAGGAAGAAGACAAAAACAGGAAAATATTCCTTTGTAATTCTTCAAACTGGAACGAGTTGGGTTTTTTTTTTCATCACTTATGAAAGTGAACAACAAAAACAAAATAAATCAAATCTAGTTTTAGCTTTATTTTAAACTTGTGTGGGGGGGGGGGCTGTAGAGCTGCCCGTAGGTCCGTCAACGCTGAAAGGAAACTACCCCTACCCATCGGCCCTCCAAAACTAAAAAAAAAATGCTTAATCGTGTGCCCATGGGGAAAGTGGACGAGAGAAGCAAAGGTGTCACGAATCTTTTTTCTTTTTTTTTTTTTTTTTTTACTTCTTTAATGGGAAATAATAACCACCATTCAGCACGGACACACGCACACAAAATATCCTCCTCCTCCTCCGTCTTCAGATGAGTTCATAATCATCACACACACTTGGCACCTTTTAATAAGTGCAAAATACCAGACCCGAAAATAATCCAACAAAAACATTGATTGATATAGACGGAAAGTGTGCGAAAATAGGTGACACAACTGATAGGCTTTAATTTTAAGCCCCCATCTGAGAGTGGTGGCCTCTTAAAATGACTAAATTTTAAGAATTTATTTAATTTTATGGTTTAAATCTCATTAAAATCAGTGTTTAAAAGTTTTTAAAGTGCCCCCCACACATGTTTAAACTCTTAATACCATGGGGGGGGGGGGGTAAAATATAGATATATATAATATGATCCACTTTTAGAATAATCTCATTAGAAAGATGGAATTAACTGAAACACCGTTTATAAGAGACAGTATAGAATCATATATATATATATATATATATATATATATATATATATATATATATATATATAGTGTGTGTGTGTGTGTTGTCCGGTAATATCTGGCTTTCGGACTAATATCAAAGTATAGTACCTGTTATGTTCGGTCTCGAGCAAAATGGGGGGGGGGGGTGGTATCATTTGTTGCCTGAGACGCTCTCGCCAAGGAATGCCGACAGGTCTGATTATTACTATTTTTGTACCCGTGTGCACCGAGAGGGGATGGGGGTGATTCCCACTATAAATTGACTTTTTACTGCAGTGGAAGGAATGTAAACAAACTAGGCACCAGGACTGTCGTATAACTAAATCTTAAGTCAACATTGTTATTAGATTGGGGGGGGGGGGGGGGGGATTATCAAGTTGCTATTCCTTTCTTTGTGTGGTCATGTGCTAAATCCGGTTAACTTTAGTAGATAAGAGAGAGAGAAAGATCATATTGTTATTTTGCCGGCTTTATGAGTTCGATCCTCACAGGGTACTCCGCGGGTTTTTTGGTACCAGATTCTATTCAGTAGAGGCTACTGACCATAACAGTCAATTGAAGAAGACCGAGGGTCGGATACTTTAATAAGTCATTTTTATGTTCCCCTTTTTCTCTTTCTCCTTTATTCTTTCCATCCTCTCCTCGTTTTTCCTTTCACTTAATTTTCTTTTTCTCTTCTTCCTCCTCCTCCTCTTCCTCCTCTGTTTCTCATCTCTTTCTTTCTCCTCCTGCTCCTCTTGTTTTAAGTTTGAAACACCGATTAGGTGTGGATCCGCTCTTGTGTGCACCAGTGAATGAGTACCTCCGTCTCCGTCCATCGATCGAGAGAGAGGGGGGGGGTAGGGTAGAACATTTCGTGCATCATCAGCAGCAGCCGACTGCGTTCTTTTCCTCCCCCTCCCTTCCCAAGAGACGCTTGACTTGTCTGCTTCCTGCAAAGCTCCCCGCCCATTCCCAAGGAAAAGAAAGAGGGGGGGGGGCAAGGAACATCAGATGTTTGAAATAGCCGAAAAAAAACTTGGCTCACCTGTAGACCTCTCTGTCTCTCTCTCTATCTCTATCTATCTCTATCTCTATCTATCTTTCTCTCTCTCTCTCTCTCTCTCTCTCTCACCGGACACTCGAAGAAACGACGACGCACACACATGGAGAAAAATAATTCTTATGTGTTTAGCGATAGAAACAAAAACGTGACAGACTAAAAGCGTGACGCACTGACCGACGGGGGGAGCAACATTATCCCTGGACTCTTATAAATCGCGAGGGCAATTGTTTCGATTTGTGTTTGGGATGAAGGTTGTTGTGTTGGCTGCGAGTAGAAGAGGTTGCTGTCGGCCGAGTTAATGGGGGGAGGCCTGGCTTCCTTTTTCTCTCGCCAGAACAAGGACAGGTGAATGCAAAGTGTGTGGCGCCACCTTCTTTTACCTGGTTTCCTGGAGGTGGTGGTGTCTGTCGCGCTGCTGGCTCAAG
Source organism: Sepiola atlantica (assembly GCA_963556195.1). Lineage (NCBI taxonomy): Eukaryota > Metazoa > Mollusca > Cephalopoda > Sepiida > Sepiolidae > Sepiola > Sepiola atlantica. The sequence goes on from OY744519.1 coordinate 50,566,109, forward strand.
AACCCCAACCGCAGTCAGTTGGTGGCGGCCTTCCGCACACGCGCACACACAGGGGAGATAGGCAGAAAGCAAATGCCGGCAGCTTGACAACACTCACATCTGTTAATAATACCCAACCTGTTTCAAACAACACAACCACTTTCTATAAATAGAATTTTATCGACTCCTCTACCTGGCGCTTCTCTAACAAATCAATGGAACGCCTGGCCAACTCTTCTCAAAATCAAAGAATATGGTAGACCAGGTCTTTTCTCTTTTTCCTCCATCTCCTCCTGATGTCCTTCGCTTTTCTTTCTTTCTTTTTTTTCTAGTCACTTTGACTTACTCATTCTTTCATTTTCACACCTGCCTTTTTGATGTGAGCCACTGATTTTCTTTTAAGAAAAAGAAAAGTTTGTTTTTTTGCGTTTTTTTGTTACCTTTTCACTTGAATGATAGTGATCAGCGGTCTGTCTCCATCAAGGCACCACCGGGCCAACCCTCCCTGTCTACGAAAGACGAAAAACACTGAAAATAAAAAAGGGAGTTTAAACAAACAAATGATAATAATAATAATGGAGAAAGGGAGGCAAGGAAGTTATCTTGGATTTACTGTGGAAGTGGGGATTGGACACTTTCTACCTTGCGGAGTATTATAACAGAAAAATGTAAAAAAAAAAAAAAAAGTCCCGAACAACACGGCATTATCATTGAGATGTTTGTCTTTACGTTACCTGGTATTTTTTTCGTCCCATTCTTCAGACTTCCTCTTCAAAATCACTTCTTCATCCTTACTAAAATGGTGAGTTTTTGTATTTTTACCTGTTCAATCTTTGATAACTTTTTCTCTACCTTTCGTCGGTTTACTGACTGCGTTTCAATTTTCTGACTTTATCATTTTTTACACGTTGATTTTACTTTCTTCATCTCTCTCTCTCTCCTTCTCTCCTTCATATATATATATATATATATATATATATATATATATATATATATATATATATATGTATATATACTGTGTGTGTGTTATTTGTAGTAAAGGTGTCCCGCCGTGGAGAATTGAAATTAAAGGGCCAAATTACAGGTGCAATAGGATATGTGTTTGTGTATGTATATATATAATGAGATAACTTCATTGTAATATAGCAGGAAAAATCCCAGCAGAGTGCTCGATTAATTGAGAATTAAAAATTTAGAGCGTAATATTTATTTATTATGGTACAGAAAAATTAGTACAACATTCGTACCGTCGGTTTCAAGCACAGAAGGACATAGAGAGAGCCGGATGGCTAAGTCCTGTGCTTGAAACCGACGGCACGAATGTTGTACCAATTTTTCTGTACCCAAATAAATAGATAGATAACATAAAATATAGACATACGCCTAAAAGCGCAGAGGATGCAGAATACAATAATAAATAAAAAATCAAGACAGATTTTTTTTTTTTCTCATTTTAAATATCATATATTTGTATTTAAGTTTTGATTATACATTGCTGGCTATGATTATCTGCTTTTTCGGCCTGTTCAGAGTTTTTTGATTTGCATTTATATACAGGTCTCGATGCCTTCTCAGACAGATTTTTAAATCTGTCTGAGAAGACATCGAGATTGTTTTTAATGGCATATTAAAAACAATATATTTTTAAGTGCATATAGTATATATAAAGTAAGTATATATGTTGAATGGAAGTTTGGTTAAGTGTTCGATCCGAATGGAAATCGCAGGTTGACGACTTGAGAGCTAAATTTAATATTTTTATAATAAAGTTTTGTTAGTCTTTAATGTCAAGTCGAAGTTTGGTTTTAGGTTAAATCCTTCCGGAATTTCTTATATTTATATCTTAATATAATTGAATATTAAATATCTTAAAAGGAATGTTTCTGAATAGAGAGAATGTGCATCAAAGTTTATTAATAGAGGATAAAACACAAAATATATCAGATACTAAATGTATTTCCACCCTCTCAGATCTGGACTAAATATTTTCAAATTTGCCAGAAAGTCATCATTCAAAATATAATAGACCTTTCATGGACGGCGGCAGGGGGGGGGGGGGGCTCAAGCTTCCCCACACACACTTTTTGACTTGCCCCCCCATCAATAATGAAGTTATATATGCATGTGTTTAACCGGCCCCTCCCCACTTTTTAGGAGAGCCTCCCCCCACCCACTTTTATAACTGTCCCGCCGGTCTACCTTTCTTCATCCCCCATTATATACGATCAGTGTTAATTCTTTGAATTACGCGAAACTTGTTGATCTCAATACAAAGTTTTCAGGTGTGTGTATGGTGGGGGGGGGGGGATCTTCAGGTGTTTATTTTTTGTGTGTGGAGGTCTTTTCTTTTAATGAAAAAACGCAAACATTTTACTGGAAAAAATGATAGAAATTATTGCAAAAATTATTTTACGACGACATTTACTTAACATTGGTCAGCTTTTTTTGTAGTTTTTTTTTATATTAAAAACAAAAAGATCTTTTTTTCTAACATTAATAATAAATAGTTATTTAAGAAATCTTGTACCAGATTATGGTCAGTCTTTTATAAAGTTAAAATGTTATATTTACTTGCCTCCCCATGAGGGCTGAATGTAACACAAGGTCGGTTTAATGTGGGACCTGGATAGGACAAAAATTAAAAATAAAAAAATTCACCAGTCGAGAAGGATTTCTTTGAGGACTGAACAAATCTAGCAGTTCTGGATAAGTGTTTTGTTTTTGTTTTTTAATGTGACTAAAAAGAATTTCTTGAAAAGAGCGAATCTGTCCAATTTTTTCCGAGTCTTTGGGACGCTAAGTCTTCAAAGTTTTACTCTTCGCTCGTCTACCTGTAGAATGATTAGCAGAATCACGGAGTTGAAATATTCTTTTTAGAAAAATGTTGCTGTCAATTTTGTGATTGAAAACTCGACCAGATCGCGTAACTCAAACACATCTTTCGAACGTTGTATTGGTGTAGTCTGTCAATTATCACCATCTTTTTCAAATCCGACATTTTTTCTTTCTTTTTTTTTTTTTTCGGTACTTACGCAGTTTACGGACCAGCTGAAATAATAACGTTATTATTTAGAAAGCCATTCTTAACATGGGGAGGTCGGTTGCTTTATTAACTAGTCTATACTTTCACCTAACAATTTAATACACAAAAGATGCCGTAAAAATTTAATTTAGCTCGAAAATCCTATCTAAAAAATTGCCCGGTCCGTAAACTGCATAAGCACCTTAAAATAAAATAAAAAATTTAATTTAAAAAAATTTTTTTTTTTTTTAATGAATTTATAAACTTAAAATAAGTTACTTTTCTTCATTTGAATATTTTTTGTCAATTATCTCAAGTAAGAAATAAACAAGTTATTAAATAATTAAAAAAATTAGTTATTTTTATAAATAATAAGTAAAGAAGGTGGATAAATGATTAAAATTCATGTTTTAAATTTAACTCATTTAAAATTTAACTCATTTAATTATTACTAATTTTTTCAAGTTAGGGCAGCCGTTTTTCGACTCAGAGCATTTTAAGAATTTTCTTCAACTGTTTAAATTACAAACAAAATATAAATGTATATAATATATATCTATAGATACACAAGGTGCATAATTATATTTGTACAATGTGCATTAAAACAATTCTCCTTATATAACAGCTTCTCAAAATCGGAACCGAATTGAAACAGCAAATCTTACAAAGTGCTCAATATCCTTTTAAATAGAGCTTTATAACAATAATGGTCAATTTGTCGTTTTCCAGCCCAAATGGCGGACAATGAATCGTCTGCCATGTTTGTTTGTTTTTTATCTCACAAATGAGTAAGTAAACCCAAATAAATTGTTTGGGACTAATTTCCCAACTGTATTTCCTTTTAAATAAATTACGATAAATTTTTAATTAGTCCAAAACAATTTATTTGGGTTTACTTACTCATTTGTGAAGTCGTGAAAATGGCAAATGATTCATTATCCGCCATTTTGGCTGGGAAACGACTAATTAACCACAATAATAGATGTAGCTATCTTAACCTTTTTCTTATCGATGTGAAATGTTTACTTTAAAATTTTTATTTTTGTTTACTCAATCATCTCCCGTCAAAGATTTATATTTTGGGGAAAATATTTTCATTTGTTTTTTGGGTTTTTTTTTAAATTTTTCATGTACTATCTAAATGATTGTAGTTGAAATCATTGACTTTTTAGCCTTTATTGCAGTAATAATGTTTGCATTGAGATTTGAACAGTTTTGTCTTGACATGTTTTCAGAACCCGTTGTTCGGTATATAATATCGCTTTCACTTTTACTTCACTGACGGCAAAAAGATTTAATATTTAAATTGTATACTTACAAAAGAATACCTACCGATCGTCATAGGTAATTAAAGAGTTTATTATACTTACCCGGCCACAATGGCAAAGTTAGACACAAGGTCACTTTATATTGGAGAATCCAGCTCCCCAAGAAGGGGGCAGTAAACGGGTGCAAAATTTTCCGTCATGGACACCGTCGGCATTCCCAGGTGGGGGTGCCTCAGGCGATCGGTCATAACCAATGAGGTAATGTCTGGGAGGATGGCCTCTTGAGATCGACCAGAACACATATTTCATTTTGAATTATTTATTTGCAAAAGAATATAGTAATATTTTTTTTTTAACAAATTAGACACACGGTCTTTAAAGGTGTCTATCCTAGTCTGACCCATTCGTCCAAGCACTGTCCCTTTCTCTCTTTAATCATTTGTCCATCGCTTTCACTTTAGCAGTCAAAACAATACCGCATTTACTTGATATGAGTTACGCTACTTAAAAATATTGCCAATCGTTTGAATTTAAATTTATTTTTGAAGGTAATTAAAAAAAGTGGAAAGTTAAAATAAAATTTAAAAAAACTATAAGGGGTATCATCATTATTATTATTTTTTAATTAGACTTTTACGGACTTTTTCATTTTATATGAAAGGAAAAAAGAAAAGCGGATATTGGAATATCTTTTCACTTGTTTTTGTTATTTTCGTTCGTATTTGTATTTTGCATCATACCGTAATGTAAGGGGACACCTTGTGCCACAGATGTCCGGGACACTGTCCATTTTAGTCACATTGCATTCTGCGTGTGTATACATCTCTTTCTCCTCCTTTCTCATAAGTCTTGGAAACGATCGTACGACGAATGCTCGTTGGTTTTGAATTCTTGGAAAAAGGCTCAAATTATATTGATCTCAACTAACATATATATATATATATATGTATATATATATATATATCATTAATAAATAATTACAAGTACTTTTTACTAATTTTGACAATTATAGCTAGGGGCGTAATTATATTGCCAATAACACGGAACAACAATAACAAATAAAAATTGGCTAGTCAGAAGCAAAGTTTAATTTTTCAGTTTAAATGTTACTTGGATCGGATTTTTAATATCTGACGAGATAATTTATATATATCCCCCTCACACACACACACACACACACACACACACACATATATATATATATATATATATATATATATATATATATATACGCAAAATAATGTGATGTGGGGGGGGAGAGAGGAGAGCAGTTTCTATGAGAAACGCTTTGATTGTCTTAATGTTCATCGTTTGAAATATTTACTTTCTCTTTATTTTTAGTATTTTACAATTTAATGTCATGTCGTCGTTTTTCTTTATTTTTTTATTCCGCGATTGTGCAATATAGTTAACAAGAAAAGAAAGGCTACCAAAAACAAATAGACAACAAATAACGCAAGAAAATTTACTTTTCTACTTACCTGTTTAATTTTCACGTGTGTTTATTGTCAGATTTATTATCTATGCATTTGTTATCGTCACTTTTACTTCGCCGACCACGTGTGGTGAGGGGGGACTTGGTCGCGAATTTCAGACTTAAAAGATAGTAAGAGGAGGGGGTAGTGGAACCGTAAGCCTAAGTTTGAGGGTGGCTTCCAATAGGGTTGTTTTTTGTTTGTTTGTTTTTTTACTATCTTTTAAGCCTGAAATTCGCGACTATGTCCCCCCCCCCCCCCCAAAAAAAATGTCGGTCATGTTGGAAAGCACGCTCGGTTTGCTAAGTAAAAGTAAGGATAATAAATGCATAGATAATAAATCTTACGATCAGTAAACAAACGTGAAAATTAAACAAACACACACTACGCGGCAAAGAAAACATAACTTTTTGCAAATATTTGTATGTTGTGGCTTAGCATTCTAGTGATACTTGCGATTTTTTGTTTACTTAATTTTCCCGAGCAACGCCGAGACACGGGTCTAGCTAATTGACAATATTGTGTTTACCAGCTGTGCGCCTCTCGTGTCCCTATTTACTTCCCTCCCCACGAGGGTAAAATGAGGCAATATCGATTTTTTAATAGGGGTGAGATATCCAGCTACCCCAAAAGGAACATGCTGGATGCGAACAATATTACCTGTAGTTTCGGATGTGAACTTCTCAGTCGACGGGCAATAATCCCACCCACCCTCTGAAAGGACGAGGTAATGCCTGGGAGGATGGACTCCTGAGACCTAACACTACTGCACCTTGATTCGAACTCAAGTCTGCTGCGATCTTCTAACACTGCAGCAGATATGTTTTCGACAGCGTTTTTATTTATATTTCATATTGGTAAATGCTGAAATCGCCTGCATAAATAAAATGCGATAGATAATTGTGTATAGGCGATAAAAATGGTTTTATGTTTTTTTTTCTTAATATTTATTACATGAGGAACCATTTCGAGTTAAAATCTATTTACTATTACGCATGTAATCTGAAGAAAAACACGTTTGAAATGTGTAAATATTCTAGAATAATCGCGATTTTTACAAAATGGCGTCTTACTGGAACCGGAAGTAGTGTATTATGCTCATGGGGGACATTTTTTTTTGTTGTTTTGTATCACTCAAGACGAAAAAGTGTTAAAACACCTTATTAATTACGTAATAATACTAAAGTGATTTTAACTCCAAAACGTTCATGGCATAGTCTTTATTATCGCGTATACACTAATTTTATTGGAATTTTTTAAGAAACTGTCTGGGCAGGCGATCTCATCAGTTACCTTTTTATATTAGTATTATTATATATAGATTTTTTTGTTTAATGAAAATATTAAGAGAAATTCATTATGTGGAAATAAAAGTAAACGAAACAAGTTCCGTTAAAAACTTCACATTTTATTTTTCATTAAAATTGAAAAAGTGACTAATTTGAAAATGTTATTTTAAGTAACGTAAATAATTTCTAACAAAATATATATATTTTTTTAAATACTTCCTACATGGAAAATTGAAACTAGCAACAAACAAAATAACTTGCAGAGGTGTATCGTCTGTTCAATCGTATCATAGAGACAGTTGGAATATCTCGTCAATTTCACATTCTTTTCGCACAAGTGTTGGGATAGAATTGATTTAAATTATATTTCTTGTCCGAAAATAGTATATTTATTAATGTAAAAAATGTATTAATGTATATAAATTTAAACTTTTATCGAAGGTCTTTACCCGTCCTGGCCATTTTATTTTATTTTATTTTATTTATTTATTGGTAGGAGTTCGGTTCACGACGTTTCAGACGATGTAATCTTCGACCACTTCATTTTTGCTTTTAAACTTCCTTAAAACTTACATTTTACACACAAACAAAAATGTTAAGTTTGTGTATGTGTATTAATAAAAAATAAAGTGGTCGACCATAGTTGAGGGTGACCCGAAGGCTCCCTTTCTATTAGCTACTACACCGAGATGTAGGGGAGGGCGTCATCCCTTTCCTAGAATTACTCCACTTACCTTTGATCCTCACTTTATAATGCTGAGTGTTTAGCAAGGGGGCATCAAGTACCATTTTTTATAAAGTTTTGGGTGTGACTCGACCAAGGATTGAACACTCTTCCCATTATGCCAAATGGGCGAATAACATTGAAAAGATTGGTGTAAGAAAAAACAAAACAAACATGGCCGCCAGCAATTAAAACATTGAATAAAAATTCGATTCTTAAAACAACTACCAGAGATATTTCAACTGTCTCAATTGCACCTGAATCTCTCACGCATTAATTAGTACATCGAAAGGTATGAACCCACAGATTCCCCCTTCAGCGCGTGTAAAAAGCAGCTTGTGTTTGTTTTTTTTTACATAGTTCACCCCAAACAAGGCAGGCTGCCACTGAAGACATGAGGATTAGGGTGGAAGTTTTGGGGGTCATCCTAAGTTGGGAGCTGTGCAGCAAAATGTCTGTTTACATTAGTTTTAAACTTCTGCATGTCTGTACAGTCGGGGAAACAGAGGACAGAGGGAGTTCCAGAAGCCGGCAACACGAGGAAAGAAGCTATTGGAGTAGAAGGCTCTCCGGCATCTGGGGACCTTCACAGTGAATGGATGGGATTTAGCTGATTGCTGGGTTGGTCGAGTGTATTTACGTCGAGGAGGTACTAGAGCGGCAAGTTCATCGGAGCACAATCCATTGAAGTATTTATAAAACAAGCACAAGGATGCAACATTGCGGCGATGAGGCTGGAGCTTAGTGGATAGTGAGGAACCTATTAAATTGGCGACTCTTTTTTGGACCTTGTCTAAGAGGAAGAGACTAGTGGATGGTGCACCAGCCCAGATGTGACAACAATACTCCATGCATGGGCAGAGGGTGGCTTTGTAGAGATAAAGGATAATGCCAGGTGTGAAAAGTTTACTAGTCCGGTAGAGGGAGCCCACCTTCTTTGCTGCACCCTTGCAATGTCTTCAATGTATTCATGTTACCTGTGAATGTAAGGCCGAAGAGTTTAAATGTTGAACTCTAAGGTAGGGTGTTATTAACCATGGTAATCGGTAGTTGAAGAGGTTTCTTGTAGTTATTGAAGGAAAGGTGTTTTGTCTTAAAAGTTACCAACCATTTATGACCCCAATCAACTAGCAAAAACTACCCGCCTTCCGGGCAACAATTAATCTAGCTGCAGTCTTATCTACAGAAAAACAAAGAAACAATGTTCTTTTCACATTTTGATAATTTGAAGAAAAACAACAAAAAAGTGATAGCCATTGTGTTATTTGATATATTCCAATATTGAGATTTGATTTTATATAAGTAGAAAAATGAATTCCCCATAATGAAGGGATTAAATGAAAAATCGGGGCGATTGTCAAGAATAACCAATAGGAAAAAAAGGGATGAAAATACAAAACAAATAATCAACAGATAACTGTTACCAAAGGTAATAAAGTTACTTTTCTACCTACCTAATATTTTGTGTTTCATAGTTTCTCAAAGCGTTTTTATGGCATTTTTATAATTCGTCCAGATCCGATCGCGCTATAGTTCCATTTTTAAGATGACATATGCAGATATCCCCGAAGTTTGTTTTTCGATTTTGGGGGTGACGTAACAACCAAATTATAAAAAATAACTGTCCCAAACGCCTTAAAATTTACTTTTCTCCCTAACTGAAGGTAAAAAAATACCAAAAAAAATCATCAGAGTTCGTAGACAGTCAGCGAACGACTGTCAGCAATCTGTTTTTTAATATAATGTTATATATTTGACAAACTTTTCAATTTAAATAAAATAAAATTTAAAAACGCTTTAAAGTATTTTAAAACACAAAAAAAAAATTAGGCAGGTAGGTAGAAAAGTAACTTTTATTGCTTTTGGTAACAGTTATTTGTTGACTATTTGTCGTTCTATTCGCTATTGTCAATTGCCAAATGTGGAATGTCAATTGGTCAAATAAAACAATTATATATTCCTGAGTAATTTAAAATGGTTACTTCGTGTTTTTTGCCCTTGTTATTAAAAGCAAAAATATAAAACCAAACTTAATGGCGATTTTTTTTTTAAATATGTTTTTATACGGATTTAGAGAGATAAGAGTTTTAATATAAAAATGTTACACATACTTTTTAACTTCTATTTTTTTATGGCCCCGGGCAACACCGGGTAGCCCTGCTAGTATGTGTATATATATATATATATATATATAATCAGTTAAAATTATTTTAAATAATTTAATAATTATTCATACAATGTTTGATAATGTAGGGAATTTACACAACTCTATTTTTTTCGATAAGGAAAAGAGCTATAATAATTAGATTTGTTATTTCAGAAAAAAATCAATTTTTTTTTTTTTTCTAAAATGACAACTATAATTTTATATATATATATATATGTTTGTCATTTACAAACAACTATTTCATGACTCCTCAGTGTGGCTCAACGTACCAAGTGTATTAACCCTGATATTCAAAACCTAGACGTTGTGTATATATTTTATATTATTGTCAAAGTTAAACGTTTTTACTGTTATCCTGAAGTAGATTTTATCGTAAATTTCTGAATAAAATCAAGTGTTCTGATTGAATAATATTTACCATCATTGAATTCCTCATAAAAATCTTCTCAAAAGTTTAATCTTGTTACAAAACTTTGTTATGAATAAAATAAAACATTGTCTTTGCTATTTATGGATTTCAGAGAAAATGCAACTCGCACAATATTATAAACAACCTTAATACAAAATTAATACGACCATTGTAGTCTTTGGAAAATTTTACTTGAGCAAAGTTATTTGATCTTGGTATAGACCTTCTTTTTTTTGTGTGTCCCCGGACGTGCAGAGAGATTGCAAATATAGTATAGTTTTTGTTCGTTTATAAGTATAAAAATCTGATTTTCATAAATAAATGGTTGTAGGGATAATTCGCATTCTTGCATCGCTTGTTTTGCTGTTGTTGTCAGCTGAGGTTTCGCAGTCCTTATCAGTTTCTCTACCATTCGTTCTACGCTGCAACTTTTAAGGGTTATCATCTTGATTGATCGAAAGCATTTTCACTGCATTTGAACTTCAAAAGAAGTTTTGAAATGACACTTCTTAAAATTTCCCAGTTCCTTAGCTATATTTCTTGTCACTATTCCTGTCTTAACCAAAGTGTAGATTCAGCACTCCAATTATGCTAGCAGCTGAAAGGAACAGATTTAGCATGATATCATATCTGACGTCACTGGAAGACCACACATTTCCAAACACAAACAAAACGCATATTTTCGAATTGTCTTTGTTACAGAATATTTTTTCCGTTAATTAAAATTGATATTATCACAGACTCTGAAATCAGTGCTACCAGGTTCAAATCCAATTAGATCTATTGTGATGAAGGTATAAACTCACATCTTTCAGCCACCTATGAATAAATAACAACTTGTGTTCAAATAATAGTATACACTGAATCCATTAGAATATTCTGCTTCAGCAATAGATTACTCAAAACGGGTTGATATGCTGTCAACCAAAACTTTTGTATCTGCCACAACACAGAAGTTTACGATACAATTATTTCATTTACTTCTGTCAGCTGATGCCAGTAAAAACTGAATGATTGATTATCAATGTGTTAAGTAGAGGAGACGAATATTTTGCTACATGATAGTGTTGGGGGGTGGGGGGAGATACATTTTAGATGGAGTGCTGCTGCCATTTAATTATGTCTTTAAATTATTCGGACTTCTATTTTCTTCTCGGTCATTATTTGCACAACGTTTCGGCTGATGTAATCTCTGACCTTCTTCAGATTCATCTTTTCGTACTTGAGAACCTAATTGAATTTTGAACTGAACCTTTTATTTCATCCACAGGGATAGATTGTTCTCATTCCATCAACCATGGCTTGGTAGAAGTGTTAACTTATGTTTTGAGGCATGTCCGTCCGTCCAGATTTTTCTCCGCAACCATCCATTGAATTTCTCTGAAATTTTGCATGAAGTTGTAACTTTGGTCAGGTTAGAAAGTGACATTCTCCGATTTTTGAAAAAATCTGGTCGTCGTCCCCCCCCCCCCCGCCAGGGGGTCAAAAGGCCCCGAAATGGCAAAAAATGACATTTTTTGCCCCATAACTTTTCATCCATCCATTCAATTTCTCTGAAACTTGGCCAAAATTTGGAGCCAATTGTTCCTAATAGAAAACAAGTATCGCTGACCTTGGAAAAAATCTGGTTCGCGCCCCCAGGGGCTCAAAAGCCCCCAAAATAGCAAAAGATGACCCTTTTCTCCCATAACGTTTGATCCATCCATTCAATTTTTCTGAAACTTGGCCAAAATGTAGAGGCAATTGTTTTGGATATAAAATGAGCATACTTGACCTCAGAAAAATTCTGGTTCGCGCCCCCAGGCGGTCAAAGGGGGGTCAAAAATGCTCCAAATTGCCCAAATTTATTGCATTTTACACTCACTTGTTTGTTATTCTTAGTTATTATCTTGTGACAATAAAGAGGAAAACCTAGCTGCTGAAAAGAGAATGCGATGCTTCGCATGTCGTAACTCTCCATCTGCCAGAGTGGGAGAAAGCTTTTCTTTGCAGATGTAGACTTTTGTAGTTGCAACTAATTAGCATATGTGGGGGCCAGCTGAGGTAAATGGAAGGACTAAAACTGGAAGGCGGCAAGTTGATTTCCAGAGAGCAGTGAGAAGAGCAGAGAAAAAGCGATGGTGCTAGAATTCTGTTAGATTGTCTTTAGACCCTTTTTTTTTTATTTCCTACAGTTAGACAACAAAGACACTTGTGGTAACGATTGAACCTTAAACCCTAGAAGACTTTCACTTTAATCAACGTCTTTAGCCGTTACTCTATGGATCTACATAGACAAAATGAGTAGTATTACTACTTATTACTATATAATCTTTTTTTTACACTTACTCATATTACAATTTTCTTACTGGTGTTCTAATCTATCATTTATAATTATTGGTTCCCATATTGTATTCAATTCTATAATGGGTCTACTTCGGCGGCCATTGTCGTGCAACATATGCACTGCTTCTTTGAGACGTCTTACTCTTTAACCGTTTTTTGTGCCATGAGGGAAGATAGTTTCCTTTTTCCCTCCATATGTGATCAGTCATACTCAACTTTTAAATATCTCCACATATTACAGCTTTCTGATGTTCCTCTAGCCTCACTTTTAGTGGGCAGCATGTATCAAGTTCGAAAAGATGTCGGGCATTACATTCGCCGAAACATTGTAAAAATAACCAAGATGAGAATAGTAGTTTCAATGATACAAATTATCAATTCGAATCGTTTAATTACACCAAATATTAGACTTTTTTTCTCTACTTGCTAAAGTTTTAGCTTCATCAAATTAATGAAGAATGAAACATTACCGAGAACATCCGTATTGTCGCTGATCAAAATAACAAAATGCTGATAGTCCTTTGACAGTTTTTTTTCTATACGAACCTTCTTTTATGATATTCTTCTTACATTACTAAAAATATACTATCCTCATGGATAAAGTAAAAAGACTTATTTTACAATCTAATTTACATATGTGTTTGTGGTGTGTACAGACACTGTAAATTAGATTGGAACGCTGAACAAGCCAGTCTTTCTCTAAATGCTTATGGAGTGATTAGGTAATATTAGAGAGTGGTTGAATCGGCATAGTGAGAGGCGCGAAAGGAATAGATAGCTAAGTGACAGGGGGGTGAATTGTTCTGTTAATTACAAATTACAATGAAATAGAACAATTAAAATAATTTTTTTTTTTCAAACATAACTTAATCCCAGAACTAAGGTATATTTTAGCATGTATTTTGTGATTATAGTATATAAGAAAAACCCTTCAGAGAAAGAAACAATAATTGATCCAGCTTTAGTATATGTGTGTGTGTATATGTGTGTATGTATGTGTGCATATGTATGTATTTATGTATATATATATACATACAGACGAATTAAAAGATTTAGAATAACATTCAAATCAGGTTTCAAAAGTAAAAAGTTCCAGCAAACATGATTTTTACGTACTTTTCAAGGGAAACTTTTATTAAATCGGTCGGCAAACGATCAAGAAGGACATGCTCTCAAAGAAGTGCCAACACAATATAACTATTTCTCTCTCATCAGAAAAAAAACACACATTTTAAAACACATTAACGCAAACGTTTAATGGTGAAGCAGTGAAGTGCATGAATTTAGCTGGAAGTAAGCAACAAAAAAAATGATATAAAAGTCACCAGCGTATTTAAAGAAAATCCGTTTTAACATCGTTAAAAACATCGTTTCATAAAATTGCAATGTTGGAATACCTATATAGCGATTTTTATTAACTGACCAGTGTTAAAGCCTTTTGTTTTATTTTAGAAATTACAAATGGAAAATATTAAACACAAACATAATATATATAAAGTTAGGTATATGTTTATATATTTGTATGTACAGGATTCGCTTCTAAACTAAGTAACTGATTATGATTTTTGGAACAGAGCTGCTAGGCATAAGGGGTCGTAATGTGAGCTATATTTATTTTAATTTAGTTTTAGGCAGAGGGGATGCAAGCTTTTCGATTTTTGTGAAATTTTGACAATACGTATTAGACATCAATTTATAAATATTCCTCAAATTTCAGTTTCTTCGGAGTATTTTAAAGTGTCTGGGTACAACCTTCTATTTGAAAGTTCAAATGTTTCGGATTTGCATTAAATTTGATCCATAGTCGTTAGACTCCACTCGAGCATGATTCCCAGATTTTCTTTAAATTTGATCCATTTTCTAGAATGAAAAATCATGTAATGGATTTTTATCAAAATTGGAATAAGGATTTTAGACATAAGGTTTAGTATCGTTATATCATGATTTTGATCTTCGTAAGTGGCCATAAAAGCGGTGCGAAACTATTCTGTTTGAAGGATTGATTTTATCCCTCTTGGGACGGGTATTGTTCATGTGGATATGTTTATCTATTTGTGTAAGATTTACTCCTAAACGAATTAACCGATCATTATGAATTTTGGAACACAGTTGCTATCTGTAAGGTTCGGTAATGTGGGCTATATTTAGTTTAATTTATTTCTATGCAAAGGGGGCAAACAGAAGACGGAAGCCCTTGGGGAAAATTGGAATAAGAATTCTAAACATAAGGTTTAGTAGCATTGTATCTTGATTTTAATCTTCATTAGGGGATATAGAACTGGTGAAAATTTTCTGTTTGGAGAATTCAATTGAGCTGTCTTCTAGTGTGTATGTGTATGTATGTATATATATATATATATATATATATATATATATATATATATATATATATTAGCTTATTGTTTGTTATTTGAGAGTCTGGTCAGGAATTAGAACAATCCTCAGGCAGATTATCAGAAAGGTTGTTAAAACTGGATTTAATTTCTAATCCAAACCGAGGTTTTTACTGATAGGAAAGTGAGTAAAATTAGAAACATTTGTCATGCAACAAAACACAAAGAAATAAACTCCCTAAATCCATCAGTCGGTTGTGAATTTCATTTTACTTACAAATACAATGGATTCATGAATCCGTCATTTTATTTAATCATGCACTGCCATTTCCACATTTTCTTATAGCCAAAATTTAGGATTTTTACAGATATCGCCTGCATTTTTCACAAACAGATACCAATTATAAAATGTCAGCAGAATTACCTGGCATTGTTCGGGAATGAATAAGAATCCCTTTGTACTACTCCCAGCCCTGATCCCCTACATTATCGTTTTTATTCTCACTTTTTTAATTCTATAATTATCAAATTTAATAGGTTATGAGGAAATAACTTTAAAACTCATTATTTCACTTGATTTCTTCAATTAAATCATTTTGTTTTCTGACTCGACAGTCATGGACCCTGATGACACAAAGTGAATTAATATTTCCAGTATTTTTTTTTACCACAACCTGCTTAAGCTCATACTAAATCAGAATATCTATGGTTTGTAGGTGTATCTTTGTGGATAGACAGCAAAGAAAACTTTCCTTTATATAATAAATAACTATCACATAATGTCTATATACATGTAAGGTAAAACTGTACTTTGAAGAGACGATTAAACCACACATTCGCAAGAAACATTTTTTTATTTCTGCTTGAAATAAAAAGCTAAAATCTCATTCCGATTTTAAAAAGATTAAATCAAATGTTGCCATTTCAGTTTTTTTGGGGTTTTTTTACCAAAAAAAAAAAACAACTACGAAGTTGTTTACCTTTTAATTTTTAAAGCATTTTCTTTCAGTTGGGATTGAAGATTAAGCAGGCGATCTTTTTCAATAATAATTTTTATGAAACGCAGTGTGATTATGTATGGAACTGAAACCTGGCCAGTGAGGGTTATATGAAGAGAAATGATGAGAACGATAATGCGGGTCTTAGGGTTAAGTGACCTCAAAGGAAGATACAATTTGGACAGTATAGGGAGATGTGCGCAAAGCAGGAAACTTCATAGGTATGGTCACATTGGAAGAATAGATGAGAGGGTTTGTGTTAGATGTAGAACAGTTGAAGTAGCAGTGTCAGTTGGTAGGGGAAAACATGAAAGGGATAAGGAAGGATTTGAGAGAACAAGAAAAATAAAGACCTAGTCAGAGATAAGTTAGTTTGGAAGCCAAATTCTATTTTCTAAAAACCGTCCAACACATGCCAGCATGTAAAACGGACGTTAAGCCGATGATGATGATGATGATGATGATGATGATAGTGGTGATAACACTTAAGGATCTTTCTTTTTTTCTCGTCCTTTTTTCTCTCGTTATTCTGAGATATTATGAAGAGAAAAATAAAAGGGAAATATGGCCTCAAGAGTGCAGAGCGTATGGGATGGGGGTCTTCTTTTTTTTTATTAGAAATAATCACTTATTTATTTTCAATAATTAAAGCAAGTCATAAAAGTATAAAAGATACGTCGAGTTAGAAAATGAATGAATTTTTGTTTATTACATATGAAACGCGAATGTTACCTTTAAAACAGTTCTCTTTATCTCTTTTTAGGATATTTTCA
Organism: Sepiola atlantica; assembly: GCA_963556195.1. Lineage (NCBI taxonomy): Eukaryota > Metazoa > Mollusca > Cephalopoda > Sepiida > Sepiolidae > Sepiola > Sepiola atlantica. The sequence continues at coordinate 50,582,871 of OY744519.1, forward strand.
AAGTTTCGATAAAAAATGAATTTATACAGACTCTTGGTGCTCGTGTGTTGACGTCATTAAATATCGAATTACGTCGAGGTTTTAAGAATAAAGTTACACACATGCGATGATTGCATCTATTAGCAAAAACAAACAAAGCTTTATATTTAATTTAGTAGATGTGTGGTGTGGGGGGAGGGCATATTTGTTATAATTCTAACCTCCCCTTCACCCAGCGTAGACAAGTACATCAACTAGTAATACAGGTAAAGGAATGGAAGCTTTAATCATAAAGTAAGCTGCAACAAATGGCGGCGTTTTGTGTTTGCATCAACCCCGAAATAACAAAAACTAACGGACGCAACAGTTGGTTCGTTTTGTGTGCGTGACTTGAAGAGCGTTTTGATGAATCCTGATGGGTCCTGTCACGTGAATGCCTTGATGGGATTACATTTGAATTGGAGAATATAGGGGTTCTCTCTAACTGCGACTTTTGTGTGTGCGTGAATAAAGTTCCCACCACCACCCCTACACCTCTTCATAACGAGAGGTGTAGTGGTGGTGGTGGGTACTTTATTCACGGTGACTAAAGTACATTTCATTTTCTTCTTTTGTCCTCTTATACTTTCATAGTAAAGGTGGTTCAGTCTCTCAGATGAAATATCTGCGGGCCTTTGATTCACATGTGTGTGTGTGTGTGTGTGTCTTTTGTTTTTTTACATTGCTTTCCCGTTTTTCTCAAGTCAGTAGCGTGGTACCTATAGACCTTCCTGATAAGGGTCACAGCGTAGTTACCGGTAAAACCATCGATCAGAGAAAAATATGATATGATTTGATATTCATGTTTATTGCACCCCAATATTAAGTTTTCTATAATTAAATAAATTTTGTATATACGCAGGAAGACCTCGGAGTTGCTCAGAATTGAATAAGGAACCTTGTGTACTCATGCCTTTGGCCCATAACACCATACATATTACCTCCTCCTTATTATTCTTATTCTGATTCTTATTATTCTTATAATTATTTTTTTTTAACGTTTTATAATATTCAATTTTTTTTTTGGGGGGGGGGGCCAAAAATGTACTCAGCATCGATTGGGTTTGAGAGGATGTAAATAAAGTGGCATTAATGGAAATAAATTTCGATAAATTTGTATTCTGTAACCCCCGAGTCACAGAGCGCTTCCCGGGAATCAATGGGAATCCCCTGCACACTACTGCTCTCACCTTTGAACACCTCATTAACATGTCTATTATTTTAACTCTACAATTTTCAAGTTATAAATAAAATAATTGGCATAAATATATTTTCATAACTTACTATATATATGCATATATAATTATCCACGGACGCGTGTTTTGGCGTAATACGGCTCATCAGTGTGGCTGAACAGTGAGATTCGAAATCATAACCACAATCGCTGCAGTCCTACACCCTTACCGTTGAATCACAAAACGTTGCTAGAGTTACAAGGACATATTATCGCACATAAATGTATACATTTTTGTTTTTGTAATAAACAAATGAACGAATTCAGATATCGATGGTGTATCGTTTTCTAAATGCTATGAGGGAGGTATTTCCTTTACACTGTGAGTGCCCTCTATATGTGGAGCGTCTACATTTTTATTTATAAAATATAATTATCCACGGACACGTGTTTCACTGTAATACGGCTCATCAGTGTGGCTGAACTTAGTGAGATTTGAAAGTGTAACCAGAGTCACTGCGGTTCGGCACTCTTACCGTCGGACAACGAAACGTCGCTAGAATTACAGGGGCATATTATCGCATATATTAATTTCTTAAAATAACAGTGGAAATGTAAAATCGTGATGGTGAAAAAAAAAAAAAAAAAAAAAAAAAAAGAGGACTCTGCTAATGATGTAAAATTACCAATAATAAAATTGCAAAATGCAACAAGCCTAACCTTTAAATGTGAAAACAAATAAGTCGATTTGTGAAAACCAAGAAAAAACAATCTGATGTAAATAAGAATTGTCTAGAAATAAAATTTCCTTCTCAAAAGGAACATAATGTAAATATCATTCAGATAATCTTCTATATAAAATTGAATGTATGTGTTTGTGTGTGTGTGTGTGCCCTATAGAAAAAAATGTTAGAGAATATAGATACAATATAAAAGTGTATTCTTATGTAAAATTCACAGAGTAAGTTGATGAGCGTATTCCCGAATCTATAAACCCACGCCTTAGGGGTCCATGGGGCATATTTCATCGAGGGGGGGGGGGGCTTTTCAGTTATTTTTCATTATATTTTATAGTAATTTTAAATTGCTGAGTCATATTGTAATTTAATTACGTAATACTTTGAGATAACTTTTAATTTTATTTAATGTTTCTTAGCGTCAATTCTATTTACATGGAGGGGGTAAGAAACTACGCCAAGGTCCGCCACTGCCCGCCACTCTGTACGTACACAAATACATGTACATTTTATAATATCTTATATAAGAAAAGTATTCAGTGTTGTCCTGCAAATAATACCTCAAGTTCATAAAAAAAAATTATGGTTTTTAATGAAATTTATTTATTAGAGGATAGCTAAGGAAGAAAGATAACTCATGTTTAAAAACACAATTTAGGTTTTTAAAAGAAGGTTAGAGAATATACATAAAAAATATAAAAGTGTATTCTTATGTAAAATTCACAGAGTAAGATGATGAGAGTATTCGCGAATCTATAAACTCACCTCTTAGGGGTCCAGGGGGAATATTTCATCAGTTGGTTGGGGGGGGGGGGCTTTTCAGTTATTTTTCATTATATTTTATAGTAATTTGAAATTACCGAGTCATATTGTAATTTCATTACGTAATACCAAAAGTTCATAAAACAATTAATGGTTTTTAATGAAATTTATTTGTTAGAGGATAGCTAAGGAAGAGCGATAACTCACGTTTAAAAACACAACTATGGTTTTTAAAACAAGGTTAGAGAATATACATAACATATAAAAGTGTATTCTTATGTAAAATTCACAGAGTAAGATGATGAAAGTATTCCCGAATCTATAAACCCACCCCTTAGGGGTCCATGGGGCATATTTCATCGAGGGGGGGGGGGCTTTTCAGTTATTTTTCATTATATTTTATAGTAATTTGAAATTGCTGAGTCACATTGTAATTTAATTACGTAATACTTTGAGATAACTTTTAATTTTATTGAACGTTTCTTAGCGTCAATTCTATTTACATGAAGGGGGGTAAAAACTATTGAAGGTCCGCCACTGCCGGCCACTCTGTACGTGCACAAATACATGTACATGTACATTTTATAATATCTTATATAAGAACAGTATTTTATTTAACGTTTCTTAGCACCAGGGACGCGCCTCTAAATTTTTAGTTTTTTGGTATTGTTTTTTAAATAAGCGACAAACGCTAATCAAATTATTGCTACTATTTTACGAAAGAAAATTATAGGAAATTACAACATGGCCGCCAGCGATTAAGTCATTGCATTCAAGTTCGATTTTAAAGTCTATAAAAAATAAAATATAATTTTATTTCGGGATCAAAAATACAATGTAAGAATAATTAATAACTTTCATCCTAAATGTTTGTTTGTTTACATAACATATTTCTTTGAGAAAATCCATAGTTACATAAAATATATATTTAGTAAAGAGAATTTATGTGAATTACATTATTATTAGTTTTTAACACATTTAAACAAGATAAAAATCATATGTGAAAAAGGGAAATACAGGGTTGAAGGAGGGAGGGAAATAATAAGGACCAGGGAAAGAGAGACGACTAGAGAAAGAAGAGAGATTGAAGTTTTTATATAAAGATGTTACACACACTCTTTAATTACTATTACTTTGTTTTTTTTATCGCCCCGGGCAACGCCGGGTAGCCCTGCTAGTTTATTATAATTGTAACCATACCACAAAAACAACGAGTGACATCAACTTTGAAGATTGCAAGAAAGCATGAAATGATTCATATATATATATATATATATATATATATATATATATATATATATATATATATATATTGTTTGCTCTATATAACATATTGAGTACTCTAAAAAAATAAAAATATACCTAATATGTATATATTCTATAAAATGCAGAATATATATATATATATATATATATATATATATATATATATATATATATATATATATATATATATATTATATATACTAAAACAAATGTGACTCGTTAAGTTACCGATTGAGCTCCAGTTAAATTGTTTGAATCAGAAAAAAATGTTTGAAAGGCCAGTTAAATATTAAAATAAAATAGACAAAATCCAAAATTAGCCTCTTTCAGAGGGAAAGAGTGACAAGCAAGAGTGGTAGATACCGTATAGAAAAAGAGTGGGGGGGGGGTCAAACAACATACTTTGAGAGAGTGTGAAAGTGATAGATAGAAATCCAATAACAGTTTGGTCACTTGATGAGTTATTTGCAAATTACAGCTACTTAAAACAATTAAAATAGAAGCTCTTTTTTTTTTTTTTTTTTTTTTTTTTTTTAAGCAAAACTCAATCATAAAACTGACAAATATTTTAGCATATATTTTGTGTGATTAAAATATAAAAAAGCCTGAAGGAAACAAACGTTGATATACATATTTACAGTGTATTTTATATATATATATATATATATATATATATATAAATATAAATATTAGATGAACTGTGACCTGTTGAGTCGACGTAGGTACATTGTACATTAGTGTACACGTTTAGTACCCCAAACCGATTGTGATTGTAAATAGATATTATAACAGTACATTTATTCATTAATATTTTATGGAACATGTATTAGGTTTGAAGAAATTGTAAAACTTTTTACACAACATTCTCTTTTTTTTTTTCCTTTTTTTTCTTTTTTTTCTTCTTACACGTTTCTCATTGTCAACAAAAACTTTAACATTTTGTTGCTTTTAACCTCGAATCAATCTATATAATACTAACATTTATTTTTTGGTGTGATTCAAGATTAAATGAAAATGTACTGCCTGGACAGAGATTGAACTCACTCTTCAAATTCAGACTTTTGTCTTGCATGCATTCTCCTTCTCCCACCAACGATATAATTTCAGATAGAGCTTTATAAGAATAATAAGCAATTAAATGGGCTTATCTTTACGTTTTACTGCAGTTTCATGGCAGATTCGGTCATCATAAGTGTATTAGCAATATTTGAATATCAAGAGTTTGAATTTGCATTTAAATGTATAAATATGTAAAGGATATTAATACACTTCTGACAGTCGGATCTACTGCAGTAAAGTGCAACGATAAGCTCTTTCGTTTATTATTGTTATAAAACTCTCTCTGAAAGGATAGTGTACCTTTTAAATGTTGCAGTTGTTGCTAATTTTTTTAATGCAAAAACTGGTAGCTGATGTTACGTCTCAAATCCAAAACCAATTATTGAAAAACAAAAAACAACAAAGAAACTTGTTCGTTTTCTATCCAATAAATTATTAGTGCGTGAATACATCTTTATTCATATTTCCTTTTCTTTTTTCTTTTGTCTTTTTCTCTACTTCTTTTTTAAAAAAACAATATTAATATGCTTTTCAATTTAACAGGTTTTCATTGGGGGGTGGGGGTGAAAACTTTCCTTGCGTCCTCGTTCTTTTCAAACGATTCCTGCACTATATCTTTCTTATGAGACATGTTTTCTTTCATAAAAAGATAATTTTATGGTAAACTAGTTGGCTTTGCAAAGTCAGCTACTTCAAACCAACAGTTTAAATAAATATTTTATACATAAGTTGCAAACAGAAGACAACAACTTCCGCATTTATTCATATATTTACATATTTATCGTAAATATTAACATTTTGGTAATTTTGACAAATTTATCTTTTAAATAAGACCAAAGAAATGAAAAGAAAGAAATCAATTGCCTGATTTGGGTCGAGTGTCTTTTATGAAAAAAATTAAAAAATTTTATATCACTAGAGAAAGAGAGGAGGAGAGAGAGGGAGAGGGGGGGGGGGGACGATGCAAAGTTTTTATTTATTTTTTTTTAAGAGAGAGAGAGAGAGTGAGCACGCACGCACAGTCCCATCCCCCCTCTCTGAACTCTTATACCTCATTGATATATCTTTCTAGTTAGCTAAGACAAATTAGTTTCATCTAAATTATCTCCCTTGATAATTAATGAGCATATTTTAAGAAAGATTTTCGTAATTTATCCTTACTGTTAATATCGGCGAAACTATTGCATATATATAGGAAAAAATAGAACAATGAAATTACAAATGAATAACACCAAACATTAATTCATTATAAACTGTTTAAAATGTAGTTATGCAAATTAGAGAGATATATTACTGTCCATGGATCTTTCGTCGTCAGTATATATACTGTATTTCAAAATATTGTGTTGTATTATTGATTTAAATAACAGTAAACCGTTTTTATGGTAATATAGGAGTGATAAATGAAAACAAAGCATTCGCATTTAGTTATTTAGAAGTTTACATTTAATTTTATTTTTGTGTTTCTCGTTTTTTCTTTTTCTCGTTTTCTTTCTTTTTCTTTTTTAGAATTTGTACAATCTTTCTCTAATAATGAACTTATTTTATCTATCACTTGTACTGCTAAATGAAAGGGGTGGGGGCACAATGCATAGCTTGGTGGGCCTTTTTGTAATAGAAAACAATTTACCATTGGTCTACCAGCTTCAATGTCAGGTGGGAAACTTGTATCTTCCAAGAATAGCTAGGCTAATTTTCTAAATGATTTAGCTTAAGTGTGATCCTTATTCAGACGGATTTGACGTCATTTTTCTTAATAGATATCAAGGAGGAGTCTATCACAACATTGTTTCACTATTATACAGTTGAAAACAATATAAAATCTCGAAACTTCGAGGGTAATCTGTATATAAATATTCAGTTTTTCGGAAGAGTAACCCACCCCATATTTAAAAATTTAGCTTTTGTATGTATGGATGTTCGGAATGACAATCTCGGTAAAAATCTAAAATTTATGTCAATTTTTTTTTTTTTTTTTTGAGCAATTACATAAAGTTAACATAACGGAATAAAAATATCTTGAAATTAACGTCATGGAATTTTTTTGATTAGATATATTTCTTGAAGAAAATTTGTGTGTCCAAATATATAAATTTTTTATTTATTAGTACTAAAAAAATAAGTTCATAAAATAAATGGCAATGGGTTTTTAAATAATTTGTTTTTGTCCAAAATTTATGTATTTTTCCTATGTTTACAAATAATTTATTTATTTAAACTTCATAATACAAACAGATATAGTATAAGATATTTATTTAATCTTTTGATATAAATTAAAAAAATTTTTTTTTTTTTTTAGATTTTTACCGAATGTGGTCATTTTTAGAGATCATTGTCCTTCCGACTATCCATACTTACAAAAGCTAAACTTATAAATCAGGGGTGGGTTATTCTTACGAATAACCAAATATTCTTCTGTTTGTATGTCCGGCTAAAACTCCAAAACTTAAATATTTAAAATAAAAATTTTAAAAAAAGAATAATTCTGCATGTACGTCAGTGGCATTTGGGGGGTGGGGGCATCCAATCATATTCAAACATCTCCTTTTCTCATATTTTTCAGGACTAGAAATTATACTCGAGTCTTTGGGGCATACAATCAAGGAGTTGGTTCCATGCATCACCAAACCTCTGCATGCCACTGATGTATGTCGCAAAGTTTGATAGAAATAATTATTTCTGTATAGTTTATATAGGCAAAGTTTTTTTTGTTGTTATTTTTGTTCAAATGAAGAAATATGTAATAACATTAGAAATAAATAAAATGCTCATTTCAATATTTCAAAAGTTATGGTATCCAAAGAATTAAATATTTTCGGGGTCTTAATTTTGAAGTTGTATTTATTGCTGATGATCTATCGAAATGAATACATGCAAAATTTGTTTTTATATTTATCTGTACTATATTGATATCAAAACACATTAGGCTTGCATTAAAGTACTATTTTCAAATTCCCTATATATATATATATATATATATATATATATATATATATATATATATATATATATAATCCAGGTAAAACATTCACAGGATAGTAATCCAAAGAATTTCAACCGAGTTTATAAAAAGTGCTCAATATCAAATAGAGCTTTTATGATTATTTTTATTTACACAGACATGTACAAAATCTGCGACACTGGCATGTCGATGTTATCGATCAACAGCTATTATAAACTGAGATCTCATCAGGCAGAGTTAAAATCCGATCTTAACCTTAGATCATACTAGCAGGGGTACCCGGCGTTGCCCGGGGCTCTCCCTCCTCCTCTCCGCAAGCAAAATAGGATATTGAGCACTTTTCTCCCGGACAACGCCGAGTATTTAGAAAATCAAAATGGCCTCCAGAGCACTACTAAAATCACTCTTACCGATCCCCCCTCCTTTTCATTTGCACAATAGTCCGAAGAGAAACACTACAGTAGCTCTATCTAGGACATTTAGTACTTTTCTTCCGGACAACGCCGAAGCCTCTGGGTCCAAAATTGACGAAGCCCCCACGGTGCTGGGTCCTATACTGTAGAAGCGCCCCAGTGGCTATACTGCAGAAGCACCTCCCCCCCGTCCCTGTACTGCAGAAACCTCTGGATCCTATACTGTAGAAGCACCTCCGGTGCCAATACTGCATAAGCACCCATGGTCCCTATTCTGTAGAAGCATTCCAGTCCTATATTGTAGAAGCACCCCCGGTGCTGGGTCCTATACTGTAGAAGCAGCCCTGGTCCCTATACTGCATAAGCACCCATGGTCCCTATTCTGCAGAAGCATCCGGGTCTTATATTGTAGAAGCACACCTGGTTCCTATACTGCAGAAGCCCTTGGGGCCTATACTGTAGAAGCGCCTCTATATTAGAATATTAGGACAGTATAGGGAGATGTATGCTGAACAGGAGACTTTGATGGTATGGCCCTGTTGAATGAATAGATGACAGTTCTTGGGGTTAGATGTAGAACAGTTGAGGTTTTGTTCACCAAAATGGTATGACCATTATTTTAACTTCTATCGGAGATAGAATATTAATCTCATTAGGGAAAATTATTTTTCTTTTTTCTTTCTTTTTTTTGACAGGAGAGTTTTTGAATTTATTTCTTTAGATGGTCATATTCTGTTTTAATTAAAAACTCTCAGTGAAAATAAATGTTTGTAAGATTGTTTTTTTTTTTTTACAAACGGATTAAAATTGTTATTGAATTGGTGCGTAGAGTGTTTTCGGCAGACGACAATGTTTTTCCGATTTGAAGTGATTGACTCCGGGTCATTATCTGATTGGTCAATTTGAGTGACGTGACACTTTTTGAAAGTAAACAGAACCAGACGATAACTTTTACGATAGAATATTTTTGAATAATTTCTCTTCAGTTGGAAAATTTGATTTGAACTATCAACATCTTGTTTTTTCATCTCCACTGATATGCTCTGTGTCCACGTAAATTAATTTACTCCTTTTCATGTAAAATCGACATTCTAATGTTGAATAATTATTTTAAATAAAAATTTAGAAATATTTTGTAATAGTCAATGAGAAGCTGTTCTCTTAGTGTTCAATGTGAATTTATTAATCGAAAGTGTCAATTTTGGACTGCAAACTTTTATTCTGTGGAATTGATGACAATTTAAAGTTATTTTTCTGTGAATATTCCGAGAATTATAATATATCTATGACTGGGAGTCATTGTTTAAAGTCATGTTTAAAGATCCCAATATTAACTATTGTTTGAAATTTATAATAAATGTCATTATTTAATAGGGTTTCTTGGGGGGGGGGGGGGGGGGTAAACTTCACCCCAAACAAGGCAAGTTGCCACTGTAGACGTAAGAGGCTACTGAGAATTAGAGTGAAAGTTTAGGGGGTCATCCTAAATTGGGAGTTGTGCAGCGAGATGCTTGTTCACATTAGCTTTAAATTTCTGCATGTTGGTACAGTCGGGGGAGCAGGGAAAGAGTTCCAAAGACCGGCAGCTCAAGGAAAGAAGCTATTGGAGTAGAAGGCTCTCCGGCATCTAAGGACCTCTACAGTGAATGTATAGGATTTAGCTGATTATTGAGTTGGTAGAGTGTATTTACGTCAAGGAGGCACCAGAGCAGCAAGTTCATTGGAGCACATTCCATTGAAGTACTTGTAAAACAAGCACAAGGATGCAGTGATGGGACAGGGGCTGGAGCTTGGTGGATAGTGAGAGACCTATTAGATTAGAGACTCTTTTGGACCTTGTCTAAGAGGGAGAGACTAATGGATGGTGCACCAGCCCAGATGTGACAATAATACTCCATGCATGAGTGGATGGTGGGTTTGTAGAGATATAGGATACTGTCAAGTGTGAGAAGTTTTCTAGCACTTTCGTTACAGCTGCCTTGGCAATATTTGGAAAACAAAATCCAGATATGAACCAATATTTAATTGAGAATATATAGATATAGGTACGTGCAAAATCAATGGCCGATTCCCAAAATGTAAAAAACATTTTGATCCCCCCCCCCCTTCACTTAAAAATTCACTAAAATTCAGGAATTCAACCAATTTTAATTAAATTTTCAACATTTATTAATCAACAATCACAGAATATAATGAAATCATTATTTTTTTTTAAATCTTAGTGAAAATGTATTATTTTTTTAAAACAAAATACACCTTTACTAAAGTTATATTTTTATATATTAATTAAAAAAAAAATGCATTAATTTTTTTTGTTTATGAAATAAAACATTGTAGATGTTAAAAAAAATTTTTTAATTTTTAAATATTTTTTTATATATTACAATAAAGGCCCCTAAATACTGTGTTAACAAAATCACTATAACTCGAAGAAAATTAATTTTTTTAATTAGCGATATTATTATTGAATAAAGCATTGTTTAATCAATATTCTCACCAAAAAAATATAATTGCAAAAAATATTTTATGTGATTTTAATGATTAGAGTTTCTGGGGGAAAAAAAAAAATGCGACATAATTATATTTCCCTTTCATACATAAACGTGGCATCATCAGCGCAATAATTTTTTTTTATAATCTTGAAAATAAACCAAAAATTGACAAATTTGAGACCCAGGAACTTAACTAAAAAAAGAATTTTAAAAATTGGATAATTTCTACTAACGATTCACTTCGATTGGTATGGTAGCCCCGTTCTGTAATAACCAGCTGGGATTAGCCTTCCAACAACCACTCGCTTTCCCCTCAAATTTTTATTTTTAGAAATTCAACAATTTCGTTAATTTCACAATTCATCGTCAATTATTTGGAAAGATTTATATTTGTTTTGTATTTTTTTCATTAATAAATATTTAAGAAGTTAAAACAATTATTTATTAATAAATAAAGAGAATTCAAACATGACATTTTATTTCAAAATTGAATTCTGTTTATCAATAAATAACTGTTTCAACTTTTTTCAATGAATAAATTGTCAGTGCAGTCATTGACTTTAATTTACTTTTTCACACTTAAAATAAAATAAAAAATACACTTTATTTTAAAAAGAATCAATGTAATTTATCGTTACAGCACATTAAAGAATAAATCGAGTAACTAAAGTTTTAAATCATGTAAAAAAAATGGATAAACTTGACGCAGTTCGTAACGTAAAAATAATTTTTAACATTTAAAGTTTTATTTCAAATTCTACGGAAAAACATTGGTAAACAGACGTCATCAATAATTTCAGACTATTACTAAATTAAAAACTAATACCAAGTTAAATATGAACCTTTTTAGTTAAAAATAAAATGCGTACATTCACAAATATTTTAATTAAATAAGCATTTTCTTTATTACAACAAAATAAGGGTACTTAAATTTGTTTATAACCTTAAAAAGAATAAAGAAATTAATGGATAATAATTTTTCAACTTCTATAAACTATTACAAAGCCATTTTTATATATAAAGTTAAAAATGATAAATTATGACATTTTTGTCTTCCATATATTTTGCATAGCGATAATCAATTAGTAAACAAAGTCGTTTACGATTAACTGTTGCCGGATTTTTACTAATTTATGACTTTTGGGGGCATAATTTTGCTAAGTTTTAGTAAAACGTGGGAATTTTTTTTTTAATTCAGTATCTTATGACTTTAATTTAATAATTATCTTTGAAATAGTTCCCAAAAACTTATATTTATCTTTCAAGGGATTTTTACAAGTAATTTTTTCAAAGTTCAAAATTCGCTGAATTTTTTAGTTTTTTAGTCGCCGTGATTACATATTTCATTATAATTTATTTTTCACACGTAAATATGCAGTTTTTTTCGTTTGGAGATTAAGTTTAGGCTTTTATCTTTCAAACACAATCAAAGTTTACACGGAAACTAATTAAATAATTAATGATAAGGCTTTTTTAATAAGCATAGTCCGTACAAGAAGACGCCATTTTTGCACGTACCTATATAGACACAAGGATCCATAATATTTTCTGTTGAGTCAAAAAAGACTAATTGTTTTAAACGATTTGTTTAAAATATCGGGCACAAGGATCCAGAATATTTTCTATTTAGTCTAAATGACTAAATTATTTAAAAGATTTATTGAATTTAATATTTGTTTATCCGAAGAATTGAAGTCATCGTATTTTAAATTTGAGTTGGGGTCTGCAGTCCAGTCATTCACATTCAAAGAAAAAAAAGGAGTAATAATTATTTTAAAAATTAATATCAGAATAAAGTTAGACAATAATAATTTAATTTTCAGAAACACAAGTAATATTTATAATTTATTACTTGAAAAAAAAAAAAGAAAGCAATTATCCAGATTATTGGAGAAGAACCTTCTTTTTTCTTTTTTTTTCAATGAAAATGTGTCGTCTGCCTAAAATGTTTTTCAGTGAAAATTTGATCGCCCATTGATAACATTTATGAGCGAACTTGAAAAAAAGTACACAAGAAAATTTCCACATCTATAAAATAAGATGTATTGTAAAGGTGTTATGTGAGTAGTTTAATTTAATATTTTTCTTTTTATATGACATGAACAATATGCATAGTGAAAACATTATTTTTTCTAACGACAAAAGTCAAGTATTATTGTTTTATGCTAAACCAAAACAATGAAATTTTCAAACGTGCCCCTGTCATATGAAAGAATTTGGTTGGAATAAGGGAGAAACAAAAACCAAAAAATATGGTTAACGTGTGTTTTACATAGTAAATCTTTCAAAATTGCAACATAATATTGAAGTCTTTAATTTGGCTGCTTGAAAGTAATTTCTCGTTTAAAGTTTAAAGACAAAAAGTCAAGTATTATGGTTCATTTGTGTTTGTAAATCTGAGGACAGCATTAATTTTCTCAAGCAGCCCTGTCATATGAAAGAAAAAAACCCTTGAAAGACGTAAATGGAGTCATCGCGTCTTTAGTACACATACACTGAAATGACATAGTGTATTTGTTATAGGCGTGGACTCTAGTTCTGGCGGATCTATTGCATCACTTGGTTGTGCAACTAATCTCGGAGAAGGAAACCTCAGAAATACCACAAATCTTTCTCTTTACTACGGCATTGTTTCCAGTCGTCCTGACCACTGTTCTAGCAATGCCGGTTCAGGAGATGTGCGGTTAGAGATTGTGACCCCTTGCTTCACTATAGATTGCTGCGCAAACACCCTTATAGGGTGTGTTCATTGTCTTTCGAAGCTGAAAGAAGACCAACAAGTGTAAATAAATAATTTGAAAAAAAGAAAATGTAGTTTGTATTTGAAAGACGCGTGAAAAGTTACTTTTTAACCTAATGTCGTCTTTTGTTTTCAATCTGGTAATGTTTTCAATGATTTTTTTTTTTTTTTACTTATGTAACTTCTCTTCCTCCCCCCCCCCCCCCCCCATCACTTCTGTTATTTGATCTTATCACAAGCAGCCGTAAATACTATCATGGCGATTACGACTAATTCAGGTCGATCACCAAAAATATTGTCACCACACCTGTAAAAAAATTAAAAAAACTTTGGTCGATTCTGTTGCACGGGCGGTATCTTTAAATAAAGATGGGTTCTTTATTATGACAGGTGCGCGTGATGAGAAACTGGTTGATAAGCACACATTATGAATCGTATTACTTAGCTTTTTTTCTTGTTAAACTTTAATTGAAGCGAGCATTTATTTTCTAATCGACTTTAAAATACTATTCGAATTTCGAAACGTCACTTCTTTTTTTTTTTAAATGTATTGATGAATTAAAAATGGCCGGCGTATCAGAAGGAGAAGCGACCCGTAGTCAACGTGCCTCTATTCCGAATTCACACGAGCAAACCACAATCAATAGACTTGTCTCTCCTGTCATAATTTTTTTAAAGTCAAAATCTTTTTCATGTAAAATTTTATAATTAAAACTTGCAGAAAGGAAAAGTTTTGTATTTTTATTTTAAATCATTTCTTTTAGAAAAATTAGTAATCAATCAAATAGGTGTTGTTTTTTTTAGGGGTGGAGGTCGAAACATTGAAATATGAATTTTTCTACCGATCATAGTGCTATCGGGTCGCATATATTAAAAAAAAAAGAATCCATTTTTACTTTATGTTTAATTTTCATTAAAAAGAAATTTACCAGCAAGTTTTAATTATAAAGTTTTACATGAGAAAGATTTTGACTTCTAAAAAATTATGATCGGAGAGACAGTCTATTGATTGTGGCTTGCTGTTGTGAATTCGGAATAGCGGCACGCTGCCTACGGGTAGCTTCTTCTATTAAAAGGCCATAATAGCAGACACAGTGTTACTTCGGTGTATCTGTTCCGATGGATACTGCACCCTATAGACTGGTATTGTCTTGGCCTTCGGGGCTTGATTTACGCCGGTCTATGGGTCTGTCCTGTGCAGTTCTAGGAGGTCCACCCTCCCAGGCTTCGCCTCCCCTCTTTGGGGAGGAGTAAGTTTATTGCTTACTGCCTGAGGAACCCCTACCGGGGAATGCCGACGGGGCTGCCCAGGCAATTTTTAATGGCCAGAGTGCTCACCTCTCGGGCGCTGGCTTTTCAAACCCCACTTTCCTGACCCGACCTTGGGTCACATCTTACTTGTGGGAGTAAGATAAAACTGGCCTTGTGCCTAACTCCTGGAGAGGAGTAAAGAAATACTTCGGTGTGCAGACAAAAGCCCACCAACGTAAAAGATTAATTTTCAAAAATTAAAAGAATCATTTTATATTTATTTTTCTTTTGACAATTTAAAAAAAAAAAAAAAATTACTAAGAGTTATTAAACTCCTAGTAATTTTTTTTTTTTTTTTTTTTTTTTTTTGACAAAAAATTTTTTAATTTCATTTTTAAACATTTTTCCGGTACTTTGTAAATACTGCATTCTTTTAAAGATTACATTATAAAAAAACACGCACTCTTTTTACTACTAACCCTAAGTCCGGGTGGTAAAACGAAAAATACATTTTGAAAATATTTTGTATTGTATTACTCTTCTTTTTTTCACGGAAAGAAAAAAACAACAAACGTTACAAAATCTGGAGAGAGAACAAAACGGGCATTTTTAACGACAGCTAACAGAACGAATAAGGGTCTTCGATTTAAAAGTAATGTCGAGAAGTCACGTTAAAATGGGGGGAGGGGTGACTGCGTGTGACCACGTGACGTCTCGAAACTACTTTTAAATAAAACTTTAAAAACGCTTTAAAATAAATTAAAACACAAATAAACTTATCCAGGTAGGTAAAAGAGTAACTTATTTTGCCTTTGGTAACCTTTATTTGTTGCCTATTTATGTTTTTCAGCCCTTTTTCGTTCTGTAAGCTGTCGTTAACCCCCCCCCCCCCCCTCCAAAAAAAACAACACTTTAAAAAAGTTATTTGTTGTAATTTTTTGGTGCTTATCGAGATGAGATGACATATGGAAAACGCAATTCCAAATAAAAACTCTTGTTTATACTGTGAAAAAAAAAGTGAATGGTTGTGCCAACTGATAGGAGTTGATGCATTCGGAGGTGGGGGTGAAATGTTACCACCAGGAGCGAAATGGACGAGTCAGAAATAGGGTGGCGCAGGTTGTTATTACCCTATAAATTTAGGTTTTGCCATTGTCATGCGGAGGTCATTCAGGGGTATACCAGTTGAGGATTCATTCTCGACAATCAGTTCGGCAGGAACTTGGCCATTTCGGTGGCCTTTTATCTGCCGGGCTGAGATATATTGTCCTAGGAGGTGACCCCCTCCCCTCCCCTGCCTTGCCTCCCCTCTTTAGGGTAGAGTAAGTTCATTGCTTACTGCCTGGGTGCCCTGGCCGGGAAATGCCGACGGTGCTGCCCTGGCTATTTCTGCTAGACCAGAGTAGTCCTTCTTTAGGGGTGCTGGCTTGACTCTTCCCCACTTTAAGGAAGCAATTAAATACAGGTCCTTCAGCTCAGTGGATGGCGGACCATACACCTTTGATCCAGCTGCGAACACCGTTCTCGACATAGAACATATTATTACCGGACCCTGTTAGGTGGGTCGCTAAAGAGCATTTCTTTTTAGAAACCTTTCCCCTCCCGACTGCTGCAACGGCCCCCTTCAGGGTACAGCCAGGAAAAGATACTTTATGTTTAAAATATTTCACATATATTTTATATTTTTCCCCACCAATACGCAGAAAAAAATAGGAAAAGTTATCGAGTAGATTTTTAATAAAAAAATAAAAATCAGTTTTATCGTATCTTGCCGATCGCTATTGATTTATTATGTGTTAATATGACAGACTGAGTTACGTCCCCCTGCTTTCCGTGTTTTTCGCTGTAATCAATGGTGGATCGATAATATATACAAAGACTGATTTTTATTTTTTATTAAAATTCTATTTGATATTTTTTGGTGTAGATACCTATTTTTGTCTGATACCTAAGTATATCAAAGAATTTGGAATTGCGATTTTCACCTGAGATCTCATGTCAATAAGCACCATATTTTTTCAACACTTTTTTTTTTCTTAACTATACTGCACAATTCCTAATATCTCGTATCAGTTAATTTTCTTTAAGTTGTCTCACCTGGGATTTATCTAAAAACCTTGAATTCATTCAAGAATATCTTCTAACCATCATCTATACTCGTAAATAATAAAAATGCAAATAAAAAACATGATTTTTGTTTCCATTTTATAAAATAATGTTATGAGGACGGATGTTATCTCCTTGGTTGCCATTTTATAAACAGTTATCTCACTTCTCGTCCTGCTCAATTTGTTTATTTCAGCCATGTAAAATTTCCTACGCCAGATTTTTTTTCAGCGTTTCACGTGTATGATTCAACTTGATGTAACTTATTGTTTCTTTTTCAAAACATTAAATATAATGGTTATATGCGTTATTTTAAAGTAGTATCGATCGGTATTTATTAGGTTTTTCCCTAAATTTAATTAGATTACAAACCTAATTAGCAACCCAAGGATATATCCTACCAAGAGATATTACGACAATCGAATCTATTTCAGACATGCACAACTTATTTAAACAAAAATATTTTTTTAAGTAAAAAGAATTAGTAAAATATTAATGGTAATTTTCACATCGAGACTGAAATTCTTTAACAGTAAATTAGCAGGAATTAAGTATTCAGAGATCGCCTGCTTCAATGGGATAAATGGCTCAATTTCAACCCGAAATGTTTTTTTCAAAGACTAAAGAGAGAATCTTGAAAGTTTCATAGTTAGGATGGTTGTAAAACTTCAGGTTTTGCTTTGTAAGGACTTCACTTTAATATCCTTAAGAGTAAAGAGTAGTATTTGTTCTGATATTACACTTCATCTTTTCTGTCACCAGTCAGTGAGGTAGAAACCCTTTTAGAATTTAAATTTTTGTGCCTATCCAGAGTGCTCTTTTAGGGGAGTTCGATTTTCCCCATATTAAAAACCGACCTTGTGTTTAACTTTGCCTTTGTAGGGAGGCAAGTAAATAGGGACATTCACCTTATTGGTTTCGAAAGAAAATGGTAACTTTATTACGCACGTAACATTAAAACTTTCAAAGAAAATTAACGACGTGTTTTATTTGTATGGGAGTGATATTTTATCATTTTATGATTAGATAACTAATTACATAGAAAAAAATAATTGGTTTCTGAAAATGGTTTAGTGAGTGATACCTTTGTCAGGGCAGTTTTACCAAAATAAATCTTTACAAATTTAGCTGAAGATTTTTTATTCATGTTCTTTTCCATAAATATCAAACTAATCTAGTAAACTTTTGATTTTGAGCTGAGTTGAATTTGTATGGAGATAATCAACTATTGTGATTTCAGCATTTCCTCTCCTTCATCTTCAGACTTAAAAGTTCAGCTTTTCTATCTCATGGATTGTGAAAACGTTTTCATTGTCAGTTTCAGCGGAATGAAATGATTATGAATCTTTTAAAAGCTATCCATTCAGCCATCCGTAGTTGTGTACATGCACAAATTCACGGTTTCTGGGAGTTTTACAAACTAAAAGTGTTCATTGTCTGAGTTTGATGATCGCTTTGAAAATGAAATTGCTCATTGGAATTTAATGTCATGTCTATCTTCTGTCCTTGATATTAAACATTCCCAACTAATAAAGCCATTTTTTTAAACACACACATATAACATACCTTCAAATAAATTTATAAAAATTCTCAACAATACAAAAAAATTAATAAGAAAAAAAGTGCACTCATAGTGTAATGCCTGTATTTACTGATTTTCACAAAAACATTTACAATGATAAAACTATTGATATTATATCTATTACTAATGGAGATTTGGTATCTGTCTGTTTTAAGCCAAAAGTATACTGTTTATTGTACGATCTTTTAATGTTCAATTCAGGGAGTGGGTAGTGTAGTATCTGTTCTCTTGCCAATACACCATCCTGCCAGGTATTACCTCCTCAGTGTAGTATGTGGTTGTTCGTCATTATACAATCCTCCCAGGCTAGCGAAAATATGTGACCATGGACCAGAGGGGGCCATATATTTGCTAGTTATTGGTAATTATTGTTAACATAATTCCTTGAGGTAAGAGTCTAGTTTAAAGTTTTGTAATAAAAAAATTATGTATAGGTGGTGATAAAAAAATGGTTTTCCGTTATTTTTTAAAAAATAATATTAAATGAAGCATTTTGAGTAAAAATCTACTTATTATTACCCATATAATCGGAAGAAAAACATGTTTGAAATGTGTAAATATGCTACAAAATAGCATAGAAATGCTACAAAATAAACGTGATCAGACCGGAAGTACGGCCTACCGAAAAACGAAATGGAAGTACGAAGCGCAACCAGCACTTATTGTTATAATTCATTTTCGATGAAAAAAAAAGGTGAAAAACATTAATTTTTGTATTTTTATTGAGATAACACAAGTTGTGAAATCAAGAAACTTCTTAAATTATTTTTATAATTCACTACAAGAGTTCATTTCAGTACTCCCTGCTTCACAATCCACATTTTCATATGCTTCATGTTGATATTGTGTGTTTTAGACGAAAAATGTATTAAAACGTCTTAAGACTGGTAATAATAAGTAGATTTTTACTCTAAATGGTTCGTCATTTCATATTATTAAAAAAAAAACAACAAAAAAACAATTTTCATCGCCTATACATAATTTTTTATTACAAAACTTTAAACTAGATCCTTACCTTCCTTGAGAATGGCGGGTGCTCGGGCAAATGAAATAAAAACATTGAAACATTAATCGAAAAGTTTCTTGATTCCATCAGTCTGAAAAAGCTTGATACTCATGAGAACATGATAAACTACTCAAAGAAAAGACTAAAGAGTTCCTTATCGGTCTTATACGCAATCTATATAATACTAAAACTCTATTGTTCTTGTATGTTTGCAATCAGCTTTCAGCTTTCCGGTTTTCAACATCCGGTTGCGCATGCGTAAATAGCATCGTCTTCAATCTGTTATTCCAATTCCGTTATTCTCTATTATGATTAACGAACGCATGAAATTTTTCATTCTGGAAATTTTTAAACAATTTCATTTAATTTCATCAAATAGTTTATTTGTTTTCTTCACGGTTAAAAACATTCAACGGGAGGACTTCGTAAAGTCTGTCGCAGTTTCAAAAAAACTCCTCCCTTTTAAAAAACAAAAACAAACAAACAAAAAAACAACACTCATTATTAATATCAACCATACTAGCGGTCGGTGAACGAAACCACCTCCCACTTTCCCTCTCATAGATTTCACCACTCCTACTCCCTCTGTTTTCGTTACGTACGCGAGAAAGCTGAATCGGTAAATGCACACATTTCTATTACATTAAATAGTGTTTCCTTTTGTTGTTTTTTAAACAGCAAATACTTGAATCATATGTTTTACACATATTACATCCAAAAAAAAACAATTATAATAAACAGAACGACTCATAGAAATCTATCTATATTCTTTTTTCATTTTAATATACTTTCATAGAAATGCTTCTGTTATGTAAAAAAAAACTATTTTCTTTATGCCACAAGTGTCACGCTCATACATGAATTCCATAGCTAATATAACAAACTGACCCAACGGGTCACGGGTGGTCTAGTATATAATAAAAATTTAAAAAATTTTAAATAAAAGATTGGATAAACTCCGACAAAATGTAGAGTTAGTCAAAAAGACAACGAATACAATCAAATTGACTGATATGGTGGGATATTTTTTAATATTTCATCTTTATCATCAGTAGACTTCCTCAGAGATGAAGATGTTTTTTGTTCAATTTTTGCATGTAGACATGAAATAGAAAGGGAGAACAAAAGAGAAAAAAGGGATTTCATGTTTTCAAATTTACATGGTCAAATATATTTCTTCCATTTTACTTCTCCTATGTCAGCTTGTAAATTTTTAAAAGACATAATATCCACTCTTTCCTTCTTTCTCTTTCCTCCATCTATCTTTTTCTCTCCTTTTTGTTTTGTTCCTCCCTCCACTTTCATATGTGCATGTCGTTTTTTTGTAAAAATGTGAAAGCGTCTTCACTCATTTCCGAGGAAATCTTTTGATAATTAAAAGGAAATATTAAAATCTTACCATATGAGTGAATTTGATTGGATTATTTTGGTATATCTACTTTTTCCCTCCCATTCATCTGTTTTTTTTTGGGGTTTTTTTTTTTTACACAAGTGTTCGCGTAAGTAATATCATTATCAAATGAAATCGTTTAATAATTATCTACGGGGTTATGAACATAGATAAAATGGCATCTGAACAGGATTAAAACCTTTGCGTACAATGAGAGACTAGTGTAAGCCCGTGTCTGCATTTATATTATATATGATACTATATAGTAAAAGTTTGATTAGACATTGATACGAATGGTGTCAGGCGGAATAGGAAATCCAGCAATTTGGGCTCAGAATACCACAACTTACCCCGTCTTCAGATGATGAACAGCACTGTTTGTTTTTGTTTGTCTTTTTACTCAAGTGTTTGTGAAAGTAATATCATTATTAAATGAAATTGTTTTATAATTATCTCCGAGGTTGGGAACATAGATAAAATGACATCTGAACAGGATTTAAACCTTTGCTTACAAAGAGAGATTCAGCCAGTGTCTGCATAACCACTCGACCATCGAACATACAGTTATTCAAAAACCGAATATATGTGTGGGTGTTGTATTTAAAAAATAAAAAAAAATAAAAATTATAATTAAAATAAATTCTTTCAGTTCATTTTTTTTTCTCTAGAAGCACAAGTTATAACTTATTAATGATACAATTTTCATTAAACTTATTTTATTATCCAACTTCTATTATCATTTAAGACACTGTATAGACTTTCAGTGCTGTGATGAGTGATCGTCCGAATAGATAACGTCGTCATGGGCTATATATAGAATTGGTTGTGCCAAATTAAAATCTAATCGGATCTATTGTGGTTATTTACACACTAATACTGTTTCAAAAGGTATGAACCCCTAATTTCTTCCCAGCTGTGGTTTAAATAGCAACTTGTGTTAAACTAAAAATATACAAGGAATTGTTTACAATAAGCATTAAATGAGATGGTGGTTTCTTTTCCTGAATTGCTCAATTTACCCTTGGTCTTCACCATATAATGCTAACTGTTTAGCAAGAGGTAGCAAGGACCATTTTTTGAGTCTTTAGTATGACTCAACTGAAGATTGAACTCAGGTCTCCCGACCCATTAGTGCACACTAACCATTATGCTAAATGGGCTGGTTAAATAACCTAAAAGGGGCTGATATGTTGTAAAACAGAAAAACCAAATCTTCCAATGCCAATGTTGACAAATCAGAATCTACAAAAGTTACTAAAATACGGAGGGTTGAATTATTGTTCTGAGTGTTTACTTATTGGGTAGCATAGGATTTGAATTTGTGTATCAAGAGTGAAAACTTGAAAAATAAAGCTTATGTGACTGAAGTTATGGCTTAGGAAAGGCTTAATCTATTTAACAAGTTAAGCTCCTTTTCGGGAGGGGGGCTAAAATTATGAAAACCCGGATCAAATTCTAAGAATCAGTGTATTTTTGTGTGTATTAAAACGATTTAAATCTCATGAAAATCAGACGACCCTTTTTAAACATTTCAAGAAATTGGATCTCCAAATACCTAAAATAAATAGAAAACATACTGCTATGGTAAAAAGTGATAATACAGCTTACATTATTGAAGTTATGGGCTTAAAAAAAAATTTAGTTATGCTTTGAAAGGATGGAAACTTCAATTTTAAGAATCAGAAAATTTGGGTAATCTATTTGCAGTTTAATAATTTTTTTTTTTTTTTCAAATTTATTTATTATAATTTCAGTAGGAAGTTTCATGCTACCCCGGCGACACTTATATAAAAACTAGAAAAATACTCGTTCGAAAACGAATAAAATTAATTCGCCAAACAATAGTTTTGCAACACTTATGTCCCTTTACAAAGAATAAAATCAAGATATGAGAGTAAACCTTATGTCTAGAATCCTTATTCCAATTTTGATCAAAATCTATTACATGATTTTGATTCTAGAAAATGCCTAAAGATTAAGGGGTCTTAAGAAGTAAATGAAATTCAGAGAATCTTGCTTGATTAGTGTCTAATCACTAGGAATCAAATTTAATGCAAATCTTACATATTTGAGTTTGCCCATTATTATGCCTCCCAAAAGCCCCTTTAAAATACTCCAAAGAAACTTAAATTTAAGGAATAATTATTAATTGAGGTTTATTGTTAAAATTAAACAAAAATCAGATGTATCTGAATTTTCCCCCTTTGTATAAAACTAAATATAGCTTACATTATGACTCCTTACACCTAGCATCTGTGTTCCAAAATTCATATTGTTCGGTTAATTAGTTTTGGCATGAATCATATATATATATATATATATATATATATATACATACCTAACTTTATGTAAATAGAGGGAGAAATAAATATAACCCTCATACAATAAGCTGCATAGGTTCCTATTCCTAGAAAATCTCAAGTTCTTATGTCTTACAACGTAAAAATAGTTAGCGCATCAACAGACTGACGTAGATTGGAAATAAGATTTTATCTCATGTGGAGAAAAAGAAAAGTAAAATTTGTCCAATATTTAAAGTGCTTCTTCACACACGTTTTTTCTACTTATATTTTCAGAGACAGTCAACCATAAATTCTGCACATGAATAGAGATTGCTTGTATTCCCCCCCTCCGCGACCCAATCCCAGAATTTCTATGGTGCTTGCACAGACCAAATACTCAAATTTGAATTTCTGGTCGACTGCTTTATAAACATGCAAATTGTTCAATAGTCAAAAAGTTTAGAAAGTTAAAAGATGTTTTAATTTTTATTCATACACACACACACACACACACATTGAGAGCAACCGGTTGTGGTGAGGTAGGTATAATTCTGTCATGCAATTACAGTTTTATACAAACACTTTTTCTCTTATCTGCTCTGTTTCTTTCTGATGTTATGCAATTATCAACATTCAATTCATTCTTTCAAGCATTCTTCATTAAATAAAATTGACATTTTATATCTATTTCATTTGTTGATCATTCTTTTCCATATTCTAACAAATTTAAGTCGGACTGTAAGGTAAATTAAATATTTCTAAAGACATATTCTTGAACGTTTTCTTTTTTAATTTTTCGAGCATTCGACTAACTTTTGAGTCATCTTTGAAGGAATTCATCATTATCATCGGTTTAACGTCAGTTTTACATGCTGGCATGTATTGGACAGCTTTCAAAAATTGATTTCCAAACTATCCCTGCCAAGGTCTTCATTTATCCCTTTTTCTCTAAAGTCCATTTTTATCACTACCTCCCATGTTTTCCTTGGCCTTCCCCTGTGAACTGAACCTGCTACCTCACCTGTTCTACATCTACTAACCCAAAAACTCTCATCCATTCTTTCAACGTGGCCATACCATCGAAGTCTACTCTCCTGCACACATCTCCCTATACTGTCCAGATTTAATCTTCATCTGGGGTCATCAGAACTAAGCTTGTCTTTAAGACTCTCATTACACATCCATCGTATCATTCTCATATCATTTTTCTTCATGCAAAACATGTCCTCAACCCTCACTGGCCAGATTTCACTTGCATACACCATCACACTGTATACACATGTTTGATAGACTCTTCCCTTAGTCAACAGTCGTAATGTTCTGTTGGTTAGTAATGGTAGAAGTTCCCTTACTTTATCCACTCTTAAACTCTTGCAATCACACTAGTACCTGCTCCACCCTGTCCACCAATTCTATCACCAAGGTAACAAAACTTCTAAACAACCTCAATAGCTTCGTCATCCAAATATACTTTGTCCACATCTGAGTTCTCATCTATCTCCATTGTCTTACACTTCTTGCACACAAATTGGTTATTCTCTCTCAACCTACCAGTAATTCCACTGCACTTCTTGTGTACCCAATGTTTACAAGTACCACAAAAAATTAAATTGCACCCGACTCCCTTTCCACAAACTGATCAGGGGAACTTTTCTCTCTTGGAGATCTTTCCAACCCAACAACCATTGATCATCACTTTGGTCTTGGTAACATTCATTCTCAGACCTTTATTTTCCATAGCATTCCTACAGGTCTTTAACGATCAAGTCATCCATTGTCTCACAGGCAAGTACAAAATCATCAGAATACAGCATCTCTTCTGGATAACCCGTACGGAACTTTCTGGGCAATGCTTCTAAGACATAAATGAAAAGCAAGGGACTCTACAGAATCCTGATGTACTCCTACTTTAACATTAAAGCTGTCACTTAAAAAAACAAAAACAAAAATACATAAAGACCAATGCAATATAGAAAACACAAATGAATAAATATCTTTTTGACATTGAAAAAAGTTAATTTAAAAGCAATTGTGGTATTTTACTTGACTGCGTAATGAGCACATAGTCTGAAAGTATTGCTGTTTTTTTAAGATTGTGAAAACCCAAATTATAACTAATTTTGTTACAGTACGATTTTTTTAATTGGATATAAATTGCTGCTCAAATGTTCAATCTTAATAGATATAGATTTGTGAAGAATATTTGTATTGTTTATTAGCAGCGTCTAATTTTTATTCATCTTTCACTCTGGCTTACATAAGCTGGCGTGTTAGGTAAAAAAAAAAAAAATGTGATAGGAAGAATGGTCAACAGACACATGTTATTTAAAAAAATATGCCCAATGAAAATATGCTGACTAACTACACTATATACACAGCGACTGATGTCTCTGCGTTACTCTATAAAATTGAGGAACCAAATAATAAACACATCTTTTATACGACGTGCATGATTGTCAATAACTCTGAGACGCTCCTCTCTTGGTACTGCCTTCAGTTCAGGAATAGTCTGGCGATTGATTTGATCGACATTATCTTTGAGATAACCCCACAGCTAAAAAATAAAAGAGGGCGAAAGTCTGCTGACTGTGAAGCTCATTTAACTGAGACAGTCACGAAAGTGCGCTCGCATATCATTGAACGCCAATAAAAACAAAGACTGTTGGACATTGATGACTGAAACTTGGTGGGCATGTCAGACATGAACTGAAGTTTATTTGTACCAAATATGATTGGATTGTAGAAAGGATTATGAATTTTATTCAAGATTCCATGATAGCATTATTATTTGGGGGAGGAGGGGCGGATCACTCTGTAGCCCAATTTAGGAGGTGAATACTCGAATAGTCTCTTAGAATATTGGTTCATTTCAATAGCAATTAGTTTTGATTTTGATTTTACTTACTACATGATAACATTTTGTGTTTCTACTATTGTGTGTGTGTTTGCGCATCAGCTACAGGCATACAAAACCACAACCAATTTTTCTTTACGTGTTTTTTTTTTCTGTTCTTTTTTGCTGTTTTATATTGGATGAATTTAGATTTATTATTAAATAAGTATATATCAGACCCAATAGGGCTCAATAGTAAAATAATTCTTAGAATTTGTATATATTTGTAGGTTGTTTGGCTTACATCAACAAGTCTATGTAAGCCAAACAACCTATATATATATATATATATATATATATATATATATTAGTAAGCTATGAAAATATATTTATGGCAATTAAGCTACACAGAGGCTCCCGCGTTTCATCCCGGGAGGGGGGGGGGAATAGCATGAAGATTCCTACATACAGCACCTGGTATTCCCAAATGATCACCCATCTGGTACTGACCTGGCTTGACGTTGCTTAACTTCAGTGATCTAATGAGAACCAGTGTGTCAATGTAACGATGCTGTAATATTCCTGTAAAAAAAGGTAAAGGTCACATAGCCTGGACGCGCACGAGTGTCGTTGCCGACATCGCACACTGCCCATGGCCGTAGCGGCGGTGATTTGTTAAGAATCACTGTGTCTAGGGCACATCATATGGAAGGCGGAGCCCATCCCTCTCCTTCTGCTGCCTTGAACCTTCCCTGAGTTTTAGTGAGGTACCCATTTACTGCTGGGTGGACAGAGGGAGTTTTCAGACCCGAAAATTTGCATGCCGTGAGTGGGATCGAACCCGGGTCGTCCAGCCCAAAGACAAGTGCTATAACCACTCGTCCACAGGCCCTCCCTATTATTATTCCTGTGTCATTATGCAAATAGAAACCAATATCGATAGACTTAATATGCATGATTGGGGATGAAAATGTAATTTGAAACTTGAGCGTGACAGACAGACAGAACCTCTTTCTAGAGAAGCGTGAATGTCCTGAAAAGAATAGAAAAAAAATGTACTTTTGTCGACATCAGCTAAAAATGGCAGCATGTCATAACACTTGAATAACCATTGACAAACAACTTTAAGGCTTCGATTCTGATTCGTGTATTACGAATATCACTACCAACAACACAACGTCGTGATTTTTAGGTGGAGTTGAATATCACCTAGATTAGGTTGAATACTTTTCTTGTAATAAAACACCAATAGTTACCATGACATAGACTATTATGTCAAATAAACATTAGAACAACCAGTTTCAATAAACTCAAGAAATTAAGGTAAATCTGAAGTTTCGTTTTAAAGGCGGTTAAAATATAAAAATAACTTTCGTTTCTAACATAAAAAAGAAGCGCTTTTGTTTTGTAGCTATCTACATTAAACTTAGTCATATTGAAAATGTCTATCTTGTTTGGCCAACTAAATCAAGTAATTATTCTTAGTCATATTCGTGTGACATAATTTATCACTTTTGAGAATGCCTTTCAATTAGAGAAAAACAACTTTGCCTCACCTGGGATTGAACTCACAACATCTAGGTGGAATTCACTCTAGAATATCTCCTAACCAGCACCTATACCCGTAGATAATAAAACATGCAAATAAAAACATTTTTTATTGTTGCCGTTTTGTAAAAAATGTTAAAGAGCGGATGTTATCTCCTTTGTTAACATATTATTATTATTATTTATTTACATATTTAGAGCGGTTCTCTTCATCTTGATTGTTGCTATTTTTATAACATTTTGACCATTTTATTCTCCGGCCTTCTTCAGGTAATTCCTTGTCATAGTCTCTAACCAAGGAATTTCTAATTGAATTCTTTATTCAATCCATTGAATAAGATAACTCCTCATTCCACGTTACACATCTTATATTGCGATATATCCGATTGTAACGAAAGTGTTATCCGTTTTTAAGAATTAATAAATAAATTAAAAAAACATATATATACATTGCTT
>OY744519.1:50615947-50653447 GCA_963556195.1 Sepiola atlantica
TTGTGTTCATATTATTACCCCTAGAAACCCTTTTAAATACTCCAAAGAAACTGAAATTTGGGGAATATTTATTAATTGATGTTTAATACTTATTGCTAAAATTTCACAAAAAATCGAATGTATCTGAATTTTCACAAAGGGATCCCAACCCCTCTTTATCCCCCATTGTATAAAACTAAATATACCTCACACTATCCACTTTTATGCTTAGCAGTTGTGTTCCAAAATTTCATGATAGTTAAGTAATTCGTTCTTTTCTTTAAAAAAATGTTTTAAACATGCCATTTAGTGTAAAGTTTTGAGGTTGTTATAATAAAATGTTTTTGAAGATTGAGTATTTAAAATCCACAAAAAACAAAATGTATGAATTTTATAAAATGTTATTGAATTTATGGTTAGTATTGAGGTTAAAAGAATTCAAGATGGATTCTAAAGATAAAATTTGATCAAATCTGTTAAAATACTATTTTATGTTTTTGAAGATTGAGTATTTAAAATCCACAAAAAACAAAATGTATGAATTTTATAAAATGTTATTGAATTTATGGTTAGTATTGAGGTTAAAAGAATTCAAGATGGATTCTAAAGATAAAATTTTATCAAATCTGTTAAAATACTATTTTATAGAATTTGTGCAAGATCTTGTTTTAAAGAAAATATTTTATAGAATTTGAGTAACATTGAGTTTCACAGATTCTTATGAAATGTTTATAACATTTATTTTTGTCAAGTTTTATAAGATTTTATGGAATTTGTAACATTTACTTTTTTTAAGTGAAACAATTTATATAACATTGACTTTGCATTTGGCTTTTAATGATCATAGAATTTGAATTATTTTTTTCTTTAATTGAGTTAACAATAGTAATTCATTTGGGTTTTCGTTTTAAAACTTAATTCCATTTATTGTCAAGATAATAAAAAATAAAAAAGGTATTAAAAAAAAAACTCAATAAGCATCTGCAACAATGGCCTGGGACAGGTGAGAAAAATGGCTCCTCCTCCTTCTCTCATTCCTGTTGCTGCTACCACCATCACCACTACTGCTGTTTCTGTGATGATGACCTTTATTGATAGTGCTTGTCAGAAGAAAGAAAAGAAAGAAAGCATATGGATGTTGCTCACCTGCAGGCATTATTAGTGTTGTGAGTACCTGTGTAATATGAAGGAGCACCACCTTTCTTACATACTAAGCTGCAAATGGAATTAAATGTGTTGCTGCTTCAAATGAGTCAGCTCTTACAGGAATGTCACACCTACATCTCTTTGCCCCCCCCCCACTCATCCGTGCCCTCTTAACAAAGCTGTCCTAATAAGACCCCCCCCCCCCCCCCACTGACAGGCAAGCGCAACATGGTCCACAAGTTAGAAAATAAAATAAGCATCTCTACTACCTGCTGTTACTGTTTTTGGTGTTTAATTTTTTAAACAAAGAATGGGATGTTGGAGATGGAGAAATCAAAAAAGAATGAATATTAAGATGCGTCCATTCGATGGAAATAGGATTATTTTGAACTTAAGCGTGACAGACCAACAGAAATTGCACTGACAGAATGACCCATATAGAGGTGTGACAGACTGACCACCGACAGAGACAGACTCTTCTAGAGATGGCTGTAATGTATTTAAAATAAAACGTGTCCCTTCAATCTGCACCGTTAGTGCTGAAAATATTGTTTTCAAACTGAAGTGTGACAGACCAAATGGCATGACAGACACCGCCTCTTTGCCGAGATGCAAGGCCACATCTCATAATAAAGAGACAAATTGTTGAACAATTTTATTTTATTTTTTTTAATTTTTTTTTTAAACTTTTGCACTTTTGGGATTATCTTTTTTCTTTCTTTCTCGGAATTGGGTTGGGCCTTTTTCTTTTACATTCCTTTTATCAAATTGGCCAATGGGTATTGCTTTTCTTTGTGGCATTCATTTTCATTCCTTTTGTCTCCCTGCAGCTGCCCTTTTTTGAGCCGGCAACAAATTAACAAAACCAAATACACCGTTTGTGTCTTTCAAATCTACCAATGTACAAGATTTTTTTGTGAAATGGCTTGTTTCACTGACTTTGCTATCTTAACTGTGAAAATCTGCAACGTCAGAGTTCAGATGTGAATGCAGAACACAGATCATGCATTTTCATGATTGGCTTACACTTAATATTACAACATTCCAAAACGAAAGTTTGAACCGGGCATTTAGGTTATAAGAGGAATTTTCTTTTTTTTCTTTAAACAAGTTTTTATTGGTGATTGATATTGTTTTAGTGTTCAGATAAACATTAACATTTCACTTCTTTGTAGCTTGTTCAAATGTCCTAATGGTTAAAAGTGCCAACTGTTTAAACGACGGTAAATTTCTATCCCCTCTTATCCCCACTCTCTCCTCTTGTCTTTTCTGAGAAAATACATAGATAACGAAGTGAGAGATGGATTACTTGTTCAGTTAATTAAAAATTACGGCTAATTAAAACAATTTTTTAAACATAACTCAGTCCCAGAACTAAAGTATATTTTAGCATCTATTTTGTGTGATTAGAAACAAATATTAATCGACTCAATGTTAGCAGCAAATAAAAAGCCAGATAAGCATAGATGAAATACAGTTTGGTTTCATACCTGGGCAAAGTACAACTGGTGCTATATTTATCTTAAGATTAATGCAAGAGAAGTATCTTGGTAAGAAGAAGAACCTGTATTTTGCTTTTGTGAATCTGAAGAAATCTTTTGACAGAATGCCTAGAGATTTTGTCTGATGGACTTTAGGGGCAAACAAATGGTTGGTGAAGATTGTTCAAGCAATGTACGAAAATGTTCAAAGGCGTGACAGCTTTAATGTCAATGGGAGAGTACATCAGGGTTCTGTATTGAATCCGTTGCTTTTCAATTTGTATCTTAGAAGCATTATCCAGGGAATTTTGTATGGGTTGTCCGGGAGAGATGCTGAATACTGGTCATTTAGTACTTGCTTATAAAACAATGGAACGTCTACTTGTTAAGTTAAAGACCTGAAATGAAGATGTTCTCATTATTTTTTTCTCGGGACGCTGGGTCATTCCTTAATAAGGAAAACAAACGATTTTAACTTTAAATAAAAAATGTTTGTAACTATTAAATATCCATTTCCCTCACTGGGTTGCTTCTGGCTGGACCATCTCATCACAGGGTCTAATTGTCTCCGATCTACTATGATCTTACTTTGCGTTATGATTCTCGGCATCAACTGAAATTCTACTTCAAATCTTTCATGTGTCACATGATCAAAACTAATCAACCAACCAGCTAAACAAGTATCTCTGATATGTTGTGTAAGTCTCCCTTTTTCTTTTTCTTTTTTGCTGGGGATGGGGCATTCTACCAGATACCAGACATTCACCCGCTATTTCAGACATTCCATCCGAGAGATCTTTTTAGGATTCTAACTGTCCCTTTAAGCACAATTGTTACTATCTTTTTTGCACTTGGTTCACCAGGTATATTGGCCAGTTAGTTTTTGAAGTTCTTTTTCATTAGCTCGATTGCTCCTATGATTACTGGAATTATGGAGATGTTCCTAAGATTACACTTTCTTGCATGTCATACATAAAACTTTGGTATTTAGTTATCTTCTCCCTCTCACTTCTGTTTTAGCCAACATCATTAGAGACACTGACTTCAACTAGGGTTGCTACTCTCTCCCTATTGTTTGGTATCACTATGTGTGCATAATGAAACAAGTATATATATAACTGCCAAATATGTCCATATTATCATACTTTACAGAACTAAAAGGAGATAAGTTAGTGTCGTGCATCTGCATTAAAATTGAAAAAAATTGTGTGGTGCTAAAGATTAACCACCCTCGGTTTAAGTGTTTGTACCAGAAGTGTATGTATATTTGAAGTGCAAAGTAATATTCAGCATCTCTCATACTACGTCTAGTTTTTTTTTACGTTTTATTTTTTACAATTTTTTTTATCAGGTGTCCTGAGATTAATTATTTGGGAGGGCTCCCATTGCATGCTGGGAATTTTAAATTTAACTTCAGCATTTATTACTTACTAACAGAAGTACACAACTTTCCCCCAGGGGATACCTCGGACAATGAAAATATCGATAAACAGCCAAATTTTGAATAAATAATTTATTCAAAAATTTTCAGTCATAAAAATGTGCTATTATCGTTCACAATGACAGAAAATTCAGAGAAATTGCAATTACGTCCATTTTTTTTTTAATGGCTAAAAAATGCAATTTGGTGACAATTTTCACATGGAACAATCGATAAAACAGTTGTCAGAATTCCACTAATTAGTGAACAAGTCTCATCCATGATCTTAAAAGAAAAAATGTCTTTTTATAGTAAAGATGTGCATACCATAGCTTGTTTCTACTTAAGAGTTTCGGTTTTGTATATGTTATAACTAAAAAAATATATACAGGGTGGGCCAAAATAAGGGTCCTATCTTTAAATTTGAATAACTTGAATTTGAATAACTTCCACAAAATAAAAGTTAAACTCACCAAACTTTGTGTGTGTAGACTGACCCTTCCGAGATTTTTTGAAATAAACAAAACAAATTTTAGCCGAAAAACACTTCTTAAAACTTACAAAAACTAAAGTATTGTTTTTTACACTGTTTTGAGTTTTTTAAGCAAAAATAATGTTTTATAAATGAGGGTACGTTGCTTAGGGCTAATACGGCTCATGCTTGCTTCGGAAGGGGTCCTTTACTTATTCTAAAAAAAAAAAAAAAAAAAATCAATAAATAAAAAAGTTATGAATTTTTAAAAATAGGACCCTTATTTTTGCCCACCCTGTATATATATTTTGAATCATTTAAAACTAGGCTAAAACATTTGCAGGAACCTGCTGATTCAAAATATGCCATTTTTTTGCTCGCTGATCAATATTGGCAACTGATGCATGGACACACACACAAATATCTTTGCTTTATATAGAGAGGTTACTTTATTTTTCGCTAACTGTACCTACCCGGCGTTGCCTAGGATGCAGTGAAGTCATTTTAGTTTTTATATTTTTTATTTGTTTGCACATTTTTTTTAAACTTAAGATGGACAACTCCTATATTCAATTTAAAATGTGTTATCCCCTTGTTGATTATTATTTTTAAGTTATTATTTAAAAATGTTTCATATTAAGTCATCTGGGCTGGACCAGGTAATTTTAGAAATAAATTGTAGTGAAGTACATTATTATATTGCCAATAACATGGTACAACAATAACAAATGATAAGTTGATTTTTCAACTATTCGTTTGCTACTCTCGTCTGATTTTTAAAATTCGACAAGATAACTTTATAGATTAGATTACATCTTTATTCAAGATTAATCTACATCCGGTGGTGAAGCCCCAATTTGGGGGCTTTGGGTAGTGTTAGGTTAACCCCCCCCCCCCCCCTCAGTTACTCCCAGGATCTCATCTATGGTTTAAATCTAATCGATAATCTAAGGAGTGTTTACAAAATATACTCCCACAGTAAAAAAAATTAAAAAAAAAAAAAATAAAAAAAAAATTAATCTGCAAAACATACATTTTTAGTATGAATAAATATTTGAAGATATTAAGTTGATTACTAAAATGAATAAATATTTGAAGATATTAAGTTGATTACTAAAATGAATAAATATTTGAAGATATTAAGTTGATTACTAAAATGAATAAATATTTGAAGATATTAAGTTGATTACTAAAATGAATAAATATTTGAAGATATTAAGTTGATTACTAAAATGAATAAATATTTGAAGATATTAAGTTGATTACTAAAATGAATAAATATTTGAAGATATTAAGTTGATTACTAAAATGAATAAATATTTGAAGATATTAAGTTGATTACTAAAATGAATAAATATTTGAAGATATTAAGTTGATTACTAAAATGAATAAATATTTGAAGATATTAAATTGATTACTAAAATGAATAAATATTTGAAGATATTAAATTGATTACTAAAATGAATAAATATTTGAAGATATTAAGTTGATTACTAAAATGAATAAATATTTGAAGATATTAAGTTGATTACTAAAATGAATAAATATTTGAAGATATTAAGTTGATTACTAAAATGAATAAATATTTGAAGATATTAAGTTGATTACTAAAATGAATAAATATTTGAAGATATTAAGTTGATTACTAAAATGAATAAATATTTGAAGATATTAAATTGATTACTAAAATGAATAAATATTTGAAGATATTAAGTTGATTACTAAAATGAATAAATATTTGAAGATATTAAGTTGATTACTAAAATGAATAAATATTTGAAGATATTAAGTTGATTACTAAAATGAATAAATATTTGAAGATATTAAGTTGATTACTAAAATGAATAAATATTTGAAGATATTAAGTTGATTACTAAAATGAATAAATATTTGAAGATATTAAGTTGATTACTAAAATGAATAAATATTTGAAGATATTAAGTTGATTACTAAAATGAATAAATATTTGAAGATATTAAGTTGATTACTAAAATGAATAAATATTTGAAGATATGAAGTTGATTACTAAAATGAATAAATATTTGAAGATATTAAGTTGATTACTAAAATGAATAAATATTTGAAGATATTAAATTGATTACTAAAATGAATAAATATTTGAAGATATTAAATTGATTACTAAAATGAATAAATATTTGAAGATATTAAGTTGATTACTAAAATGAATAAATATTTGAAGATATTAAGTTGATTACTAAAATGAATAAATATTTGAAGATATTAAGTTGATTACTAAAATGAATAAATATTTGAAGATATTAAGTTGATTACTAAAATGAATAAATATTTGAAGATATGAAGTTGATTACTAAAATGAATAAATATTTGAAGATATGAAGTTGATTACTAAAATGAATAAATATTTGAAGATAGTAAGTTGATTACTAAAATGAATAAATATTTGAAGATATTAAGTTGATTACTAAAATGAATAAATATTTGAAGATATTAAGTTGATTACTAAAATGAATAAATATTTGAAGATATTAAGTTGATTACTAAAATGAATAAATATTTGAAGATATTAAGTTGATTACTAAAATGAATAAATATTTGAAGATATTAAGTTGATTACTTACTAAAATGAATAAATATTTGAAGATATGAAGTTGATTACTAAAATGAATAAATATTTGAAGATATTAAGTTGATTACTAAAATGAATAAATATTTGAAGATATTAAGTTGATTACTAAAATGAATAAATATTTGAAGATATTAAGTTGATTACTAAAATGAATAAATATTTGAAGATATTAAGTTTATTACTAAAATGAATAAATATTTGAAGATATTAAGTTGATTACTAAAATGAATAAATATTTGAAGATATTAAGTTGATTACTAAAATGAATAAATATTTGAAGATATTAAGTTGATTACTAAAATGAATAAATATTTGAAGATATTAAGTTGATTACTAAAATGAATAAATATTTGAAGATATTAAGTTGATTACTAAAATGAATAAATATTTGAAGATATTAAGTTGATTACTAAAATGAATAAATATTTGAAGATATTAAGTTGATTACTAAAATGAATAAATATTTGAAGATATTAAGTTGATTACTAAAATGAATAAATATTTGAAGATATTAAATTGATTACTAAAATGAATAAATATTTGAAGATATTAAATTGATTACTAAAATGAATAAATATTTGAAGATATTAAGTTGATTACTAAAATGAATAAATATTTGAAGATATTAAGGTTGATTACTAAAATGAATAATATTTGAAGATATTAAGTTGATTACTAAAATGAATAAATATTTGAAGATATTAAGTTGATTACTAAAATGAATAAATATTTGAAGATATTAAGTGATTACTAAAATGAATAAATATTTGAAGATATTAAGTTGATTACTAAAATGAATAAATATTTGAAGATATTAATTGATTACTAAAATGAATAAATATTTGAAGATATTAAGTTGATTACTAAAATGAATAAATATTTGAAGATATTAAGTTGATTACTAAAATGAATAAATATTTGAAGATATTAAGTTGATTACTAAAATGAATAAATATTTGAAGATATTAAGTTGATTACTAAAATGAATAAATATTTGAAGATATTAAGTTGATTACTAAAATGAATAATATTTGAAGATATTAAGTTGATTACTAAAATGAATAAATATTTGAAGATATGAAGTTGATTACTAAAATGAATAAATATTTGAAGATATGAAGTTGATTACTAAAATGAATAAATATTTGAAGATATGAAGTTGATTACTAAAATGAATAAATATTTGAAGATATTAAGTTGATTACTAAAATGAATAAATATTTGAAGATATTAAGTTGATTACTAAAATGAATAAATATTTGAAGATATTAAGTTGATTACTAAAATGAATAAATATTTGAAGATATTAAGTTGATTACTAAAATGAATAAATATTTGAAGATATTAAGTTGATTACTAAAATGAATAAATATTTGAAGATATTAAGTTGATTACTAAAATGAATAAATATTTGAAGATATTAAGTTGATTACTAAAATGAATAAATATTTGAAGATATTAAGTTGATTACTAAAATGAATAAATATTTGAAGATATTAAAGTTGATTACTAAAATGAATAAATATTTGAAGATATTAAGTTGATTACTAAAATGAATAAATATTTGAAGATATTAAGTTGATTACTAAAATGAATAAATATTTGAAGATATTAAGTTGATTACTAAAATGAATAAATATTTGAAGATATTAAGTTGATTACTAAAATGAATAAATATTTGAAGATATTAAGTTGATTACTAAAATGAATAAATATTTGAAGATATTAAGTTGATTACTAAAATGAATAAATATTTGAAGATATGAAGTTGATTACTAAAATGAATAAATATTTGAAGATATTAAGTTGATTACTAAAATGAATAAATATTTGAAGATATTAAGTTGATTACTAAAATGAATAAATATTTGAAGATATGAAGTTGATTACTAAAATGAATAAATATTTGAAGATATTAAGTTGATTACTAAAATGAATAAATATTTGAAGATATTAAGTTGATTACTAAAATGAATAAATATTTGAAGATATTAAATTGATTACTAAAATGAATAAATATTTGAAGATATTAAGTTGATTACTAAAATGAATAAATATTTGAAGATATTAAGTTGATTACTAAAATGAATAAATATTTGAAAATATTAAGTTGATTACTAAAATGAATAAATATTTGAAGATATTAAGTTGATTACTAAAATGAATAAATATTTGAAGATATTAAGTTGATTACTAAAATGAATAAATATTTGAAGATATTAAGTTGATTACTAAAATGAATAAATATTTGAAGATATTAAGTTGATTACTAAAATGAATAAATATTTGAAGATATTAAGTTGATTACTAAAATGAATAAATATTTGAAGATATTAAGTTGATTACTAAAATGAATAAATATTTGAAGATATTAAGTTGATTACTAAAATGAATAAATATTTGAAGATATTAAGTTGATTACTAAAATGAATAAATATTTGAAGATATTAAGTTGATTACTAAAATGAATAAATATTTGAAGATATTAAGTTGATTACTAAAATGAATAAATATTTGAAGATATTAAGTTGATTACTAAAATGAATAAATATTTGAAGATATTAAGTTGATTACTAAAATGAATAAATATTTGAAGATATGAAGTTGATTACTAAAATGAATAAATATTTGAAGATATGAAGTTGATTACTAAAATGAATAAATATTTGAAGATATTAAATTGATTACTAAAATGAATAAATATTTGAAGATATTAAATTGATTACTAAAATGAATAAATATTTGAAGATATTAAATTGATTACTAAAATGAATAAATATTTGAAGATATTAAATTGATTACTAAAATGAATAAATATTTGAAGATATTAAATTGATTACTAAAATGAATAAATATTTGAAGATATTAAATTGATTACTAAAATGAATAAATATTTGAAGATATTAAGTTGATTACTAAAATGAATAAATATTTGAAGATATTAAGTTGATTACTAAAATGAATAAATATTTGAAGATATTAAGTTGATTACTAAAATGAATAAATATTTGAAGATATTAAGTTGATTACTAAAATGAATAAATATTTGAAGATATTAAGTTGATTACTAAAATGAATAAATATTTGAAGATATTAAATTGATTACTAAAATGAATAAATATTTGAAGATATTAAGTTGATTACTAAAATGAATAAATATTTGAAGATATTAAGTTGATTACTAAAATGAATAAATATTTGAAGATATTAAGTTGATTACTAAAATGAATAAATATTTGAAGATATTAAGTTGATTACTAAAATGAATAAATATTTGAAGATATTAAGTTGATTACTAAAATGAATAAATATTTGAAGATATTAAGTTGATTACTAAAATGAATAAATATTTGAAGATATTAAGTTGATTACTAAAATGAATAAATATTTGAAGATATTAAGTTGATTACTAAAATGAATAAATATTTGAAGATATTAGGTTGATTACTAAAATGAATAAATATTTGAAGATATTAAGTTGATTACTAAAATGAATAAATATTTGAAGATATGAAGTTGATTACTATAACTACTGGATTACCTGTGACTCACCCGACTAGCAGCAAAATTCCACCCCTTCATTGTAGAGGTCCCAATATGCTGGAAGATTTTCTACTCTGGTAGTTTCTTTCCTCAGACCACTTGCCTTTGGAATTCCCTTCTTGCTCCCTGTTTCCCCAACAGTACCAACAGAAATATAAATGTAATGTGGACAAACCTATTACTACCCTTCCCCCATCATTATTATTAAAAGTTTGTCCCAATCACAGTAGCACCTTATGCTTCAATAGCAATATGCTTTGTTTGGAATGAATTAAAAAAAAAAAAAATTGAACTAACTTGATATAAATGTGAGAGTGGAAGAAACAAAGCCATGAAAATGACTTATTTGCAATTACTGTTCCTCCACATTGCAACGCGTGCAAAAATACCTCGTTGGTACCTGAATGTTTAATAATTTGATAATAATGATGTGGGAGGGGGGGGGCGTGAGCTGCAGTCAAAAGTCTGTGTATGTGACTAAGACAATGTCAGAAGTGGGTCATTTGGAGCAGAGGGACCCTTAATTATTGCTTGTCAAAATAGAATTGAGGGCTGAACTCTGCTCACAGAAATGAACCCAAAATGAACAACTTGTTCCTTCTCATTTCTTGTTTTTTTCTTTTTCATTAACGTTTCTTTTTATTTGATTTTTTTGATCAGCCGTTT
Organism: Sepiola atlantica; assembly: GCA_963556195.1. Lineage (NCBI taxonomy): Eukaryota > Metazoa > Mollusca > Cephalopoda > Sepiida > Sepiolidae > Sepiola > Sepiola atlantica. The sequence goes on from OY744519.1 coordinate 50,627,263, forward strand.
TTAAATTTAGACAATCCTTCAGATTTAATTGTTTCGTCTTAATGGAATCTAATATCAAGTCTAGACCTTACTATGACCTAAGTTGTCTAAAAAGAAAATACATCTTTCGCTCCTTCTCGCACCTTCATTCTCTCTCTTTCTTTCCACAATTTCCCCTGCTCTCTCGCTCCACATATTTCTCTTCTTTCTGTCTGTCTGTCTCTATCTCTCTTCCTGCACTTTCCTTCCTTTCTCTCTCTCTCTGCACTTTCCTTTCTCTCTCTCTGCACTTTCCCCTCTCTCTCTCTCTCTCTCTGCATTTCCTTTCTCTCTCTCTCTCTCTCTGCATTTCCTTTCTCTCTCTCTCTCTCTCTCTCTCTCTCTCTCTCTCTCTCTCTCTCTGCACTTTTCTTTCTCTCTCTCTCTCTGCACTTTTCTTTCTCTCTCTCTCTCTCTGCACTTTCCTTTCTCTCTCTCTCTCTCTCTGCACTTTCCTTTCTCTCTCTCTCTCTCTCTCTCTGCACTTTCCTTTCTCTCTCTCTCTCCTTCTGCACTTTCCTTTCTCTCTCTCTCTCTCTCTCTCTCCTTCTGCACTTTCCTTTCTCTCTCTCTCTCTCTCTCTCCTTCTGCACTTTCCTTTCTCTCTCTCTCTCTCTCTCCTTCTGCACTTTCCTTTCTCTCTCTCTCTCTCTCCTTCTGCACTTTCCTTTCTCTCTCTCTCTCTCTCCTTCTGCACTTTCCTTTCTCTCTCTCTCTCTCTCTCTCCTTCTGCACTTTCCTTTCTTTCTCTCTCTCTCCTTCTGCACTTTCCTTTCTCTCTCTCTCCTTCTGCACTTTCCTTTCTCTCTCTCTCTCTCTCCTTCTGCACTTTCCTTTCTCTCTCTCTCTCTCTCCTTCTGCACTTTCCTTTCTTTCTCTCTCTCTCCTTCTGCACTTTCCTTTCTCTCTCTCTCTCTCTCTGCACTTTCCTTTCCCCCTTTCTCTCTCTCTCTCTCTCTCTGCAATTTCCTATTTCGGTCTATCTCTCTTTGCCTCTCTCTCCTTCTATCTATTTACATTTTACACATGTATATATATTTCCAACTCAAAAGAATTTTTAATCATGAACAAGATCTGACTTCAGCCATTCAATTCCCTTGGCTGAAGCAACAAGTCATCGTCTTTTTAATTTTATTCTAATTAGGGGGTGCTGGGACTCCTCCCCACCTCCACTCTTGCTGCTCATCGCCTTTACAGGAAATAAATAATAAGCAATGTGTTTGAAAGTCTAAAAACAAATTGTCCCCTCATCTCTTCTCACAAATGAGTGGGTAACAAGTTGACAGTCTCTTCACCTTGTCTATTCTACAATTTATTTGTTTAAAAACCCTTCAAAAAAGATTTCCTTTTCTTAAGAAATTCAAAGAATTGCTGCTGACTCAACTCTCCTTCCCATCATGCAATTGACTGCATCATAATAAACATTAAGAATACATAATTATATTTTTCTCGCGACTTTAAGAAAAGATAAAAAAAACTCCCATGCAATGCTCCTTTTAATTATGTTTGAACCACTTGGCAGAAATGTTCATGATTTAAGCTGGGAGGAAATGTTGCTCCTATGTCATTAGAAGAGACGGGAGGGCTGTCAGAATTTTATTTGGTGGAATAAAGACCACTACGTTTGAACCCGTTAGTAGAGGGTGACCAAAGAAAGAAATGCAACCCATACCTACCCATGGAATCGTTAATAACATTCACAATCCGTCAGAGTTTGGTACAAATGAATTTCGGTCTATGCCTGACTTGCCCATCAAGTTTCAGTATTGAATGCTCAACAATCTTTTTTTTTTTATCCCTATTCGTTGATATGCTCCAAATGAGCACCTCTGCATTGCAAACACAATTGGATACGATTGATTTGGGCTGTGATGGGTTTCTCCAGTTCAAGAATAGTCTAGGGATTGTTTTGATAGATAAAAATCTGGGGGGGGGGGGGTTGTGATCTGTTGAGTGTAAAGCTCATTCAAGATCACACCTCCTACTGATGAGACGATCACCAAAGTGCCTACTTCCATATCATTGCACGGCATTAAAAGACTTGGAGATTTCATGACTGAAACTTTGTGGAGAAGTCTGGTATAGACTAAAGTTTAATTGTACCAAATATGATTTAATTACAGAAAGGGTTGTGAATTTAATGGACGATTCCATGAATGGCATTTTTTTTTTTTGCGTGGTGGTGGTGGAGGGGGGGGTCAGCTTATAGTTGTAGAATTTTGATTCTCCTCCAACACACCTGTTATGTCATGTGTACTTCATGCCAAATTTGGAATTTTGACCAATAGTTTTTAATCCATACATGTTTAATGTCAGTAGTAGTAGTAATATAGAATGTTGACCTCCTGCCCTCTGACATATTCGTAGTATAAGTATTATGTTTTGTCCTCTGCGACACATTTATGTCAAGGCTGTTTCATGCCAAATGTAGAGCTTTTTCTAATAATTTTTAACTAATCATGAGTGTTTATTATTAGTAGTAGTCGTAGTATGAGAATGTTGAATGTACCGTTGGTCTTCCAGATGTGTAATGGAAGGTCATTGCATGTCTCATCTGGTATGACAAAGATGCTTTATGCTGAATTTGGTGCAATTTTGTTAAGTAGTGTTGGTGCGTATAAGTGACCAATGGATGGACAAAAAATACTTAACTCTTGGACAGTGTATGAAAAATGCATATTTTATTGAAAAACAAAATAGTTTTTATCATATTGTCCATGATAAATTTTAGACAACTATTGTGAACAGCCTTTAAGTGGGTGACTCCTATTTAGTTCGGGTGTATTCTCGGATCCGGGTTATGTTTTTTTTTTCAATAGTTATTTTTAAATGGAGATTAAGGTTTCATTTTTTTTATTCACTATCAGAGACACCAGGTGTTGTTTAGAAATGAAAATTATTTTTATTTATTAGATGAAGTTGTCAGTCACAAATACCCAGAACTAAACGACTTTCTTACTGTATAAAGTTTGTATTCTTTCAAGTTTTCCTCATGATTTGGATAGAACTTGGCACTCTGCATGCTATTAGTGGACTGCCCCCTGCCCACTGCTGACGTCCACACATACACTATGCTTAGCTGAGAAAGTTATGGACAAACATATTAACATTGTATTTTATTTATATATATTTCTATCTTCATAAATAAAACTTCAGTCTGAATATTTATTTCTGAAAAAATTAATTTTTCCTTGTTCATTTTTTTTTGTGGTGAGGGGTAGGTGGGTGTCATTTGAGTTTGGATATTTTTTTTTAATACAACTTTGATTTTAGGGAGAAATTAATTTTCCCTTCATATTTTTATTGTTAAATACAACTTTTAGTCTGGGTACTTTTTAAACACAACTTACATTTTTAAAAGAAAATTAATTTTTCGTTTTTATTTTATTTACGTTATAAATGCAACTTAAAATTTTGAAGAAAAAATTTTCTTTTTGTTTTTACATTTTTATTGGTAAATATACCTTCAGTGTAGATTAAAAAATCTACACTGAATAAAATGAATATTTGCTTGTATTATTTGGATTATTCAGACTACTGTTCTCATCTTGGATGTTATTCTCAAAACGTTTCAGCCGATGTAATCTCCAACCTTCTTCAGGTGCATCGTGTCGAACTCGGGAATCTTTCTGTCAAACTCTTTGAATGGAACCCTTTACTTAATCTACGAGGGTAGCTTGCGTTCCGTCATCCATGACAGAAATGAAACATAATATTTGCTTGTTTGTTTCTATTTTACTAAATCCTCAGTCTGAATACTTTTTGAACGCATGGATATCTTAAATGTATTTATCTTTTTTCTTCTCGTGAAAATGACAAACTCTTCATTCTAACAGTAAATGTCGAAAATGCAACTTTGCTTTTTTTATGAATCCTGTAAATAAGATTTGTATCGCCGGTGGTGGGATAAAATACGTTTTTTTCTTCAATTTCTTAGTAACCAGTTCTCTCGAGATATCGTTTCTTCTTTTCTCACAGCCAAAAACAAAAGAAACCCTCCCTTCCGAAAGCATGAAGATATATATTCTGTGCTCCCTTTTAATGTGACGGATTCCACGCGACTGATATGGCAACATTTTTTTATTTTGTTTCTTTGTTTTTTTTTCTTACATCTTTAGATTGTGGAAGCTATTTAAGAAAGTTCTCACAAAGGTTAAGATGGAAATAAAACTGAATTCTAAGAGTACAACAATTCAAAAGAATTTCTAACCCAATAGGTCCCGCACTGTCTGTAAAGCTTCAGCCCCCGTCGCATCGCCTCAGTGTTGCATCCCTGTGCTCGTTTTACAAGAATTTCCATGCTTTGATGAACTTACTACACTTGTACACCCTCAACTACCCATCCAACGAGCAGCAAAGTCCCACCCCTTCATTATAGAGGCCTCTAGATGCCGGAAGTTTTCTTACTCTAGTAACTTCTTTCTTCAGGCTGCTTGACTGTGGAATTTGCTCGGTTTACCTGACCATACCAACATGCAGAAATTTAAATGTAATGTGAACAAACTGCCTAACTTTCTACCTAGACCCCCTACCATCATAAATATGGTCCTTACCACAGTAGCCCCTTCTCCCCCCCCCCCCTTCCTGCCATAATTTCTTTGAAAATTAAGATTTTGCTTACTCACGATAAGTATTACTTTACTTTGTTTATTGACGAATAATGAATTGTTTGGCAGAGGGAAAATAGCTTTTTTTTTATTTATATAAATATTTTTGTATATATAGAGTAGGCAATACCGACGTTGCCCAGGAATGAATGAGAACTACATTGTACTCTGCTTTCAGTCCTAACTAACCCCATATTGTCATTTTTATTTTTATTTTATTTTTTAAATTTATGTAATTTTCAAGTTATAAGATAAACTTTTAAAAAATGTCTTTTATACACACACACGTGTGTATAAAAGATACATTTTTTAACTTTTATATATCTGTATGTACAGGATTCACTCCTAAACTAATTAACCGATCATTATGAATTTTGGAACACAGTTGCAAGGCGTAATGGTAACTAATGTTGGCTATATTTAGTTTAATTTCATTTTTTGCAAAGGAGACAAGGAGAAGAATGGAAGCTTCTTGGTTGAAATTCAGATATCTCCAGTTTTTGTGAAATTTTAACAATAGGTATTAGATATCAATTAATAAATATTCCTCGAAATTCAGTTTCTTTAGGGTATTTTAAAGAGGTCTTAAGAGGCATAGTTTGGGTACAACATCCTATTTGAAATTCATATATAGCAGATTTTCATTGAATTTTATTCGTAGTCATTAGATACCAATTAAGCAAGATTCCCTGAATTTCAGTTTCTTAAGACTCTATTTTCTAAAATCAAAATAATGTAATAGAGTTTGATCAAAATTAGAATAAGGATTCTAGACACAGGGTTTAGAATCATTATATATTGATTTTAATCTTTGTAAGGGACATAAAAGTGGTACAAAATTGTTCTGTTAGAGAATTTTACCATTTTATTCATTAAAGTCTCCTTCCGTTTCGATAACGTCTTTTATGTGAGGCATGAATCGCCTACATGCTCGGATCAGATGGTTCTTGTTCATATTGGATATTACTCCAACTATGTAGACTTTTAGGGGTTATTTAGTATAATGAGGGGCCTCATTAACCTTTTTCTCATCTATGCTGAAAGATTGAGCTCTGGGGAGCTAGAAGGCCAAATGTTATGGGTCATGTGATCATGAAAGTTTTTCCCCATCAATTTCTGCATTTCATGAGCCTGTTAGCTCTGATCAGGTGATTGTTCCTTTCCCTTTTCTGCTGTAAAATGACCTTTACTGATCACATAAGACTTGTTGTATCTGATGTCTTTGTAGTCATTTCACATTGTTCTTTCTAGCACACAGTGTTTTTATTGCAATCGACCTCATGAATCTTATAAGTTCAGGTGTTCTAATGTGTCTTACATTTTAATAATGTCGATACACTTCCATTTTAAGCCCTTAACTCTTTGTGAATTTAAACGAAAGGTCAAGTGACTTTTTAAAATGGTTCTATTACTAAATTGCTATATTCAGCTTTTATAGTCATGATAACTGTGCCTTTTCATTTGTTGTGGAATTAGAGTGACTTATTCCTTCTTTTGTAATCGACCTCATGGATCTACTAGGATTACCACCAATGGTGTGCTGTATCTATCCAATTAATTCAAGTGTTCTAATGCTATCAGTGTGTCTAGAATGGCTCTTACGTTTTAATAATGGTGATACATTTCCATCTTAAGCCTTTAAATCTTTGCAAACGAAAGATCAATCGACATATGGTTCTATTTCTAAATTTGCTATAGTCAGCCTTTATAGTAACGATAACAGTGTACCTCTTCATTTGTTCTGTAATTATAGAGACTGCCATTGATAATTCTGAAATATAAATTCAAATAATATCCATGCTCTAGTAAAAATAACATATGTCCTCAAATACTTACTTACCCTGTATCATCATTCCTCATCATATTCGGTTTAACGTCCATTTTACATACTGTCATGTGTTGGACGGCTTTAAGAAATTGGCTTCGAAAGTAATCTATCTCTGGTCAGGTGTTTATTTATCCGTCTTTCTCTCAAGTCTATTTTTATCGCTTCCTCCCATGTTTTCCTCGGCCTTCCCCTGTGAACTGGACCTGCTACCTTAATTGTTTTACATCTACTAACCTAAGAACTCTCATCCATTCTTTCAACGTGGCATAACCATCGAAGTCGCCTGTTCTGAACACATCTCCCTATACTGTCCAAATGTAATCTTCCTCTGGGGTCATCAGAACTAAGTTTGTCTTTAAGGCTCACATTACACATCCATCGTATCATTCTCATATTATTTCTCTCTATGCAATGCCTTTCCTCAACCTTCGCTGTCCAGGTTTCACTTCCTTACATCACACTGCATACTTATCTAATATATATATATATATATATATATATATGTATATATATATATATAATTTGGTATAAAAAAATTTTTTACAAATATTTTTGCCTACACATTTGTAGATATATTTCGCTCATAGCTGGAAACCAACTTCCCAGGCCACTGTTTGAAGTAGACTGAGGAGGTTTTGTTGGTTTTCAGTTAGGACCGAAATGTCTGCAAATGTGTAGCCAAAAATGTTTGTATAAATAAAGTTTTATGCCTAATATATGGCTCTATTGAGAATTTTTATATAAACACAGGATTAACTAGATTATACCCTGTGGGACATAAATTTACAGATTGCACACACACACACATTTATAGCTCATAATTTATCTTTTCATTAGCGACCTTTTTAAGCTTCTCTCTTCCTACTATCACTGTTTCAAATAGTTGAACTTTGTGTCTTTTCTTCAGACCAATCATCCTGCGGAACTTTTTAAATAAAGACGAAACGTTGATGACTACATAAATAATATTTTTGTTTTCCTTTTTTTTTTTTCATTTTTCAATTACGTTGGAATATTAGTTCCATTTTTTATCATATATATATAGGATAGGTTTAGGCTTATTGCCAGATAATAAGTCTATATATATCCATTCCAAAGTATATATTTTCAGTTGAATAGTTTAGTAGCGCTGAAGAGAACACACAGACTGAAACCCCAACTTGCTGATATAAGCCCTAAAAAAATGTATGTATGTGTGTGTGTGTGTATATATATATATATATATATATATATATATATATATATATTAGAAGGATGGTGTAGTTTGCTTGAAGCATTGTCCATAGTGTATAAGAAGTTGACAATGCAATTTTGTAGAAAACTGTTGAATACGAGACAATGTAAACAGGTCTAATGACAACATTGAAGAATTCAAAAATTTTCAATTACATATTTCTTCTTTGCAACGTACTGTTTCTAACCAGGATAGTATGGATGATGTCATAGTCTTTAAATTTTCGAGGTAAACCTCCTTTTTAGAAAGAAATACCACTCAATTCTCTGACTTCCAAGGGAAAATACATCAAGATCTGCAGCAAAATGTATTGGGTTCTCCTTTTGGCATGTGTTGTGCAACCTTTCCACCAAGTTTAGTAGTTCAGTAAAAAAAAAAAAAAAAAAAAAAAAGGGCTTACCAAGAAAGAAGAAAAGAATGCCCAATATGAATAAACGGTGCTAGTAATAATGCGAGGAGTGGAAGGAACAGATCATTGAATCTGATCTGACATACCAAAAAAATGGATTCATTCTCATAGGAAAGTTTTTGAATTGATCTCTCATTTATGCTCACCAATGGCAATTGCTATTTTTGTCTTGAGAGAAACGTGGATTTTTTTTTTTTTGAATAGCAACAGAATGTTGCATACATATTTAAGTGAAATCGGAGGTTGGGGTAGCATGTTTTTAGCGAAGGAAATATTAGGACACGCAATTTGGTGAACTTTGTACAATGCTAGCCGGTTAACCCGGCATTGCCTGGCTGGATGGATAACTCAAAATAAAAGTTCAAAAAAGTGTGTCATTTATTTGACTAAAATGAAACGTTAATTCAGCTGCTTAAGAATTAAAATGCCCCCCCCCCCCGAAATATTTGAATGTGTTTCGTTTGCACTCCCACTTCTCTCTCTCTCTCTCTCTTCCGTTTGCACACTGCCCATCTATCTATCTATCTTTCGTTTCTACACCGCCCATCTCTATCGCATTCCTTGCTCTCCATTTTTTATTGCTATGTCGTCCATCTTTAGGTGACCCTCCCCCCTCCTTCTTTCTGTTTTTGCTTTCTTCATCTTGATGCCCCCATTCCCCAGCACACAATCATGTTCCACCCTAAGCAAACGCAGAAATATCTCTTAATTCTTTCTCATCCTGCTTAATATTAAATCCGCTAGCTTCTTTATCCATTATTGTCTCCTTCTTCCAATTCCTATGATGATGAGACCCCCCCCCTCCCGCCAGTTGGACACACACACACACTCATTGGATGCAAAATCAGGAGCCCATCTCTCCCCTTCCCCAGCCCAACAACTTCTATTCTCACCTTTGAAAACTTGTTACTTCTCTCACCTTTTTAACTCACCTGATTCTTTTGTCGCTCTCTTTCCCTCTCCCCGTTTATAGCCACTCAGGTGAAAAAAGTCGCCACTACTCCCCCCCCTCCCCCAATTTACCTTCATCATTTCAAATGTTTTTAACTGCTTCCTGTTTTCTTTGTGTTTTGTAGTAAATGGACATCTATGTCAAAAATACATTATTACTAATTTACAAGAAATAATGCGAGATGTTAATAAAATATGGCTATCTTGGGTTAAGGGAGTTTTTTTTTTTCTTTCTTTCTAATGCTGAAAAACGCTAATCTTTAATATGCGGGATATTTGCAATTTTTTTTTTTTTTTTAATTTACAAAAAAATCAGAAAACAAATTTAAAATTCTTCTTGAACTCGCAAGGAACCAGAAAATGGACGCCTCTTGCGGAGCTAACATATTCAAGATAACAACACTAGTTCTGGAGAAAGGCATATCAAAGAAGCGTACAAGAATAATTTTCGCTGTGGACTAATACTACAAAAGAAAAAGAAAAAACTAGCCGTTAAAAGATGGCGGCTTCTTTAGGAGCTAACATCTTCAAGATAACCTTAATATATAGCGTCGATATTCTTTCAAGGGACACATTGTCTTATACTTTGTACCTTTCTATGAAGTTTATATTTCTCGATGACTTCTTCAGTAATCTTGCAGTGTAGTTAACAGCTGAAAAATCGAAAATAAACAAAATATCCAAATTACTTTTACTAAACGCAATAAAATTTAATTTCCTATGTACTTTTAACGTTCTGAAACTGTTATAAAGTTTTTGTTATATTTCAATATAAGTTGTATCTCTAAGATGAACGGGAAAATGTAGGCCGCCATTTTTAACTTTTTACTGCGTTTGAATAAGTTTTGAACGAAAACTTATTTTCAATTAAGAAAACTTTAGATTACCACTAATACTTTTTTTTAAACTTTAGGGTTTTATGATTAGATGTGAATTTTTCTATTAATCTGAAACCTTAATCCATGAAATTACAATTAAAAGAAAAGAAATGTGCAAAAATTACTTAAAACTTAATATAGTTAGTCTTTTTGCTTCAAAATAAAATAAACATCAAGTTATGATTCAAGGACTTTGTGTTCATTTGTGTAAAATTTGAAAACAATTTTTTAAAGATTATAATCGGTATTTTTTTTTAATTTGCGTGTTTTTAGTTTAACTATTAAAATAATTACAATATCAAGATTCTTTTCTGCAATTAAATCATGAGTTTGGCAAGTAAATGGTAAATAAAAACATAAAATATTTTTTTAATAAATAAAATTAGATTAAAACAAATATGTGGGTGATGGATGGGGGGAGGGGCTATCGAAAATTTAAGTAAAAATTGATTGAATGAGTTTTTTTTGTTTTTTTTCATAATTTTAATTTTTCGTCAAAAAAAAAACAAAAAAAACTAAATAGTTAAAAATCGAAACTAAAATAAAGTAATAAAAAGACTGTATAACGCCAGATAAGTACAGGTTTTTTTTAGGGGGGGGGTAATTTTTACTCCATTTTCTTGCCACAAATCACAATCAATATGTGAAAAAATCTGATTGTGTTTAACTTTGAAGAAACGTCGACAGTCGATCAGTTTCCAGTAAAAAGATTAATTTCATCACGATGTTTATAGAAACGTCGACATTAGCAAAAATGCTTTAATCTATTCGTTGGGGATGGGGGATACCCCGGGCGCTATTTTTAATTTTATTTTTATTTTATTTTTATTTTATTTTTCACTTTTGAGATGCGCCAGACAAACTTCTAGTACGTTAAAGTATGTTAATATGGATATATTTGATAGTTATATACATTAACTATATATCAACCGGTTTATTTGTTAAAGCAGGTCACAATTAATCCTCTGGTGAGAGTTGGGTCTGATTGTCTAGTCTCGATCTGTATTTCGACTGGACATAGTTTTTAAGGCAGTTTTACGGCTTAAACACCTTTGGCAGTCCAAGATCTCCACCGCGAAACTTGGCCTTATTTCTCGCACCAACTGTAAAGTCAAAACGGCCCACTTCAAGTTAATTCAACTTATTTTATTTACCTCTCCAGGAAGTTAGACACAAGGTCAGGTGTTACGTTGAAAAGCCAGTGCACTAGGATTAGCGCATTCTGGCCGACAAAAAATGTCTTAGCAGCCCTGTCGGCATCCCCCGGTAAAATCGACTCAGGCGATTAGCGATAAACTAATCCCTTCTCAAATATAAGGTACATTTATAATGTAAAACTTTATTAAGCGACAATATATTTTAAAATAACGATAAAATTAATTTTTACTTCCGGTTGATTCGATTAGGAGTGAACTCTTCAAAATTACGACTTATTTTATGATTTCATTGAAAGAACATTATCGAAAATCAGAATTTTACATTTTATATAAAAAAATCATTTATCAAAATAAATAATAAAATAAACAAATAAACTTATACAGGTAGGTAGAATAATAATTCATGTTGCCTTTGGTAACATTTATTTGTTGCTTATTTTTTTCTTTATATATAACTTAAGGAAAATTTCAATTACTTAAATCGAGAGCAGACTTAATGTTGGAAAAATTCATCAACATTAATTCTATTATGAAAACTAAGCCAATATTTCTTTAACCGACACAATAGGGCAGGTCGATTTTTTTTTATTTCTTTAACCGACACAACTGATGATGAAAACAAATTGTTTTTAAATATTTGCCCTTATTTATTTAATTACCTTTTCTTTCGCAAGGCCATAACAATTAGGTTTTTAAAAATAATGAACCGGCATAATAACGATCCCTTTACATTAGTAAATAATTATTGTGCCGGGCGTCACTGTATGTTTAACAATTTAGTTAAATATACATGAACCGGCAAAATAACGCAGGAATCGTTATTTTGCCGGGACCGGCAATATAGCCTCTTCCTTTAATTTACCATGAGTATATTTTCATATTACTAATATTTACTCACGTACTGAGTCTTGTTGAAGTAAATACTGAAAGAAAAATATATACGTAATATTATTTTATAATATAAGTGTATTTCAATTATTTATTATATAATGATAGTGTTGATAGAATAGAGTTTAAGAAAAGATTTCAAATAAATACTAAATTTTACTGAATTCAAGAAACGTTGGTATATTTATCAGCTATACATAAAATATTTGATATTTATACGGTAATATGCATACATTGAACAATGTTAAATTAAAATACTTCTATCTGTGGAATACCTTATCACGGGAATGTTTCCCTGCAGGCTACCACCTAATCGTCTTCAAATACTTGTCATAAACCGTCCTCATAAGTAATCAAATTTTGTCCATTCCATTTGTCATTTTCGATCCTCTCATAATATTGTTCATCATTCAACTGACAATCTATCCATCTTATAAAGACTTATCCTCGAGTGGCTTTTGCCCTTGATAAGTGGTAAAAAAAAAATAATAATAAATTAATCTTGTATTGCTAATTTGGCTTTTATTTCAATTTTATTAACTTTTCATGCAATACTTAAAACTTGAACGAAAAACACACACACACATATGAGAAAGAGAGAGAGAGAGATCTTATCAAAACAAGATAAAGTTTACTTACTTAAGTGACATTTTTGATTTACGGGTTTTTACCTTTATTTTTGTTATGAGGGTTAAAAAAAACGTAACATTTTGGCCACACCTACTAATATATGTAAACTAATGTTTCATCACTTCTCCAAAGTTACAGAAGTAGGTCATGGGCTATGATCTATACAAGCACCGACATAAACCATTGATTCAATCTTGAATTGTAGTAACATTGTAGTGCCAATGAAAGCTGCATCACAAAGTTTAGGACTGTTGACGTCCAAGATATCCACAGTAAATATTAATATTCGCCTGAAAACTACTGTTGATATAACCGCCTTATTTTACTGGAGCCCAGTTAAGATCACGAGAAGTCGTTTCGTCTAATGGATAACTGCGCAGACAATGAAATCGATCGAATTCACTTTCGCACTCATGCTATGGTCAAAGATATGAACTATGGACATCGTCCATCATGACTGGATAAAATAGCAATTAATGATAGTGATAAAAGTGTTGATATGTCGTAAAAAAAGATTAAACATAAAAATACTAGTTCACAATCATTCAAAGCTACCCATTGCCGCCATCTTCCCCCTTTGCCTTTCGCCACCATCTCCCCCCTTTGCCTTTCGTCGACATCTCCTCCCCCACTCCTTTGCCTTTCGTCGACATCTCCTCCCCCACCCCTTGCCTTTCGTTGACATCTCCTCCCCCACCCCTTGCCTTTCGTCGACATCTCCTCCCCCACCCCTTGCCTTTCGTCGACATCTCCTCCCCCACCCCTTGCCTTTCGTCGACATCTCCTCCCCCACCCCTTGCCTTTCGTCGACATCTCCTCCCCCACCCCTTGCCTTTCGTCGACATCTCCTCCCCCACCCCTTGCCTTTCGCCGCAATCTTTCCCCCCCCCCGCCTTTCGCCGCAATCTCCCCCCCTGCCTTTCGCCGCCATTCCCCCCCCATTTGCCTTTCGCCGCCATCTCATTCTTTTTGTCGCCATCTCTCCCCATCTCCACCTGACGTCTTGCCTTTAAACGCTTTCTCTCCCTACCCCCAGTCTGACGTCTTACATTTAAACGCTTTCTCTCCCTACCCCCAGTTTGACGTCTTGCCTTTAAACGCTTTCTCTCCCTACCCCCAGTCTGACGTCTTACCTTTAAACGCTTTCTCTCCCTACCCCCAGTCTGACGTCTTGCCTTTAAACGCTTTCTCTCCCTACCCCCAGTCTGACGTCTTGCCTTTAAACGCTTTCTCTCCCTACCCCCAGTTTGGCGTCTTGCCTTTAAACGCTTTCTCTCCCTACCCCCAGTCTGACGTCTTGCCTTTAAACGCTTTCTATCCCTACCCCCAGTCTGACGTCTTGCCTTTAAACGCTTTCTCTCCCTACCCCCAATCCTCCGTCTTGCCTTTCGCCGCCTTCTCTCCCCATTCCCTGTCTTGCCTTTTGCCGTCTTCTTTCTCCATTCCCTGTCTTCTCTTTCGCCGCCACCTCCCTCCTGCCTTTCGACGCCTTCTCTTCCTGTCTTGCCTTCCTCAGCTTCTATCCCCATCCCTCGTCTTGCCTTTCATCGCTTTCTCTTCCCATCCCCTGCCTTGCCTTTTGCCGCCTTCTCTCCTCCTCTCCAGCCTTCTCTCCTCATCCTCAGCCCCAGCCTTCTCTCCTCATCCTCAGCCCCAGCCTTCTCTCCTCATCCTTATCCCCCGCCTTCTCTCCTCATCCTTATCCCCCGCCTTCTCTCCTCATCCTTATCCCCCGCCTTCTCTCCTCATCCTTATCCCCCGCCTTCTCTCCTCATCCTCACCCCCCGCATTCTCTCCTCATCCTCATCCCCCGCCTTCTCTCCTCATCCTCATCCCCCGCATTCTCTCCTCATCCCCCGCATTCTCTCCTCGTCCTCATCCCCCGCATTCTCTCCTCGTCCTCATCCCCCGCATTCTCTCCTCGTCCTCATCCCCCGCATTCTCTCCTCGTCCTCATCCCCCGCATTCTCTCCTCGTCCTCATCCCCCGCATTCTCTCCTCGTCCTCATCCCCCGCATTCTCTCCTCATCCTCATCCCCCACCTTCTCTCCTCATCCTCATCCCTCGCCTTCTCCCCCCCCCCTTCACTCATTCTTTCTCCCCCTCGCTCATTCTTTCTTCCCCCCCCTCGCTCATTCATTCTTCCCCTCCCCCCCGCTCATTCTCCCCCCCCCCTCCGCTCATTCTTTCTTCCCCCTCCTCGCTCATTCTTTCTTTTCCCCCCCCCCTCGCTCATTCTTTCTTTCCCCCCCCCTCGCTCATTCTTTCTTTCCCCCCCCTCGCTCATTCTTTCTTCCCCCCCCCCTCGCTCATTCTTTCTTCCCCCCCCCCTCTCGCTCATTCTTTCTTTCCCCCCCTCTCGCTCATTCTTTCTTTCCCCCCTCTCGCTCATTCTTTCTTTCCCCCCTCTCGCTCATTCTTTCTTCCCCCCCCCCTCTCGCTCATTCTTTCTTCCCCCCCCCCTCTCGCTCATTCTTTCTTCCCCCCCCCCCTCTCGCTCATTCTTTCTTCCCCCCCCCCTCTCGCTCATTCTTTCTTTCCCCCCCCCTCGCTCATTCTTTCTTTCCCCCCCCCTCGCTCATTCTTTCTTTCCCCCCCCCTCTCGCTCATTCTTTCTTTCCCCCCCCTCTCGCTCATTCTTTCTTTCCCCCCCCTCTCGCTCATTCTTTCTCCCCCCCCTTCGCTCATTCTTTCCCCCCCCTTCGCTCATTCTTTCCCCCCCCTTCGCTCATTCTTTCTCCCCCCCCCTTCGCTCATTCTTTCTCCCCCCCCCCTTCGCTCATTCTTTCTCCCCCCCCCCTTCGCTCATTCTTTCTCCCCCCCCCCCTTCGCTCATTCTTTCTCCCCCCCCCCTTCGCTCATTCTTTCTCCCCCCCCCCTTCGCTCATTCTTTCTCCCCCCCCTTCGCTCATTCTTTCTCTCTCCCCCCCCCTTCGCTCATTCTTTCTCTCTCCCCCCCCTTCGCTCATTCTTTCTCTCTCCCCCCCCACCCTTCGCTCATTCTTTCTCTCTCCCCCACCCCTCCGCTCATTCTTTCTCCCCTTCTTTTACACTCTTCTTATTCGTCTCCGTCTCCGTCACGTTTCCTTTAGTCTTATGACCCGACCTTTTATACTTCGGTCAAACCTTTTTCTTTGCCAATTCACTGACCATGTCAGATTCTACCTGTTCACCTGCTTCCTTCTGGTAAGAAGAGTTAAAAGGAATTCGTTTACCTGGGCGTCAAGTGGGGTGTAAAGAAAGGTGAAGTGATTTGATAGGACAATGGTGATTGGTTCCTAGGAGTGCCATCTTCGCGATTGGACGATGATGACGTCCACCTTCCAAGGGTATTTAGCAGGTAACAGGATCTAGCATCCTCTTCTCACTACGAGGTCATCTGTTGTCGTGGGTGTGTTAGGGACATTTGCTCCGCCAAGATTATTCTCACCTGGGAAGCAGCAAGACGCTTGGTTTTCTCAATTCGAGAAGGTCGTTTCAAACTGAAGACATGGAAGACAGGTGAACTTTTTACTCTTATTTTTTCTTTCTTTGCTTTTTAACTTTTCATTTTAGTTTTAGACTACTAATTACTCTGATCCCACGAGACTTTAAAAAAAAAGTTATTCTTCCTTTACGGAGATTTTTTTAGCTTTTAACTAGAATTATCCATTTTTATCTTTTAACAAAGACTTCAATTTCTTTACTGACTACTACTTTTTTCCTTCTGTCTTTTCTCCTATTTTTATTCTTTTCTTTCCTTTTCATTTTTCTGTTTACATCCTTTCTCTCTTTCGCACTCTCTTTCTCTCTTTCGCACTCTCTTTTGCGCTCTCTTCCTCTCCTTTCTCAACCTCTCCCATTCCTTTCTCCCCCCTCTCCTTTCTCTTCCCCCGTCTCCTTTCTCTTCCGCCGTCTCCTTTCTCTTCCGCCGTCTCCTTTCTCTTCCCCCGTCTCCTTTCTCTTCCCCCCGTCTCCTTTCTCTTCCCCCCGTCTCCTTTCTCTTCCCCCGTCTCCTTTCTCTTCCCCCGTCTCCTTTCTCTTCCCCCGTCTCCTTTCTCTCTCCCCCCTTCTTCTTTCTCTCTCCCCCTTCTTCTTTCTCTCTCCCCCTTCTTCTTTCTCTCTCCCCCTTCTTCTTTCTCTCTCCCCCTTCTTCTTTCTCTCTCCCCCTTCTTCTTTCTCTCTCCCCCTTCTTCTTTCTCTCTCTCCCCTACTTCTTTCTCTCTCTCCCCTACTTCTTTCTCTCTCTCCCCTACTTCTTTCTCTCTCTCCCCTACTTCTTTCTCTCTCTCCCCTACTTCTTTCTCTCTCTCCCCCTACTTCTTTCTCTCTCTCCCCCTACTTCTTTCTCTCTCTCCCCTACTTCTTTCTCTCTCTCCCCTTCTTCTTTCTCTCTCTCCCCTTCTTCTTTCTCTCTCTCTCCTTCTTCTTTCTCTCTCTCTCCTTCTTCTTTCTCTCTCTCTCTCCTTCTTCTTTCTCTCTCTCTCCTTCTTCTTTCTCTCTCTCTCCTTCTTCTTTCTCTCTCTCTCCTTCTTCTTTCTCTCTCTCTCCTTCTTCTTTCTCTCTCTCTCCTTCTTCTTTCTCTCTCTCTCCTTCTTCTTTCTCTCTCTCTCCTTCTTCTTTCTCTCTCTCTCCTTCTTCTTTCTCTCTCTCCCCAATTCTCCTTTTTTTTTCTCTCCCCAATTCTTTTTTTCTCTCCCAATTCTCCTCTCTCTCTCTCTCTCTCTACTTGTCTTTTTGTGAATTCTACTATTTTCTTAGTTTGTTTTTCCTACGTTGATTTTTCTTCATACCGTAGTTGTATTCCTGAATCGTTTTCCTTTTTTTCTCATAACTGAAGCAACAATCCAATTTATGATGCCTTTTACAAATCTAAAATATACTTTTTTAAAAAATCAAAGTGAAAAGACAAGAAAAAGTTGTCCCTAAAACGGAAAAAAAACAACTTTTCTCGTGTATTTTTCTATCTCCTATCCCCCCCTCTCACCTACCCCCCCCCCCTCTATCTCTCTCCGTCTCTTTCCCTCTCATCACTTTTCCGTTTAACTATTGTGACGCACTTTCGCCTTCAGATTCAGTTAGACTCCTTTTTTATGATTATTGATAACAACAATAAAAAGCAAGAAATCCACCGACCTTTAACCTTAAAAACAAGCAGTGGTCAGTAACTTGACCTAGATATTTTATTCACCTCTTTCATTAATAATAAATATACCTTTGCCTCCCCTAAATACTTTTCTATTTCAAATCCATCAACTCTTGCGGGGTTTTTTTTTACCTGAGTCGATTAATCTTAACGTCTCCCCCAAAGAAATAAAAACTCCATTTCCTCTAAAGTAAATCTTTTAATAAATAAAAAATATGCTCTCCAGAGTTTGGGGATGTAAAAATAATTTAACTTTATTTAAATTTATTAGTATTAAATTTTGGTCTGACATTGATTTTTTTTTTTTCTTTTCTTCGTATTTTTCACCTGTTCTCACCTTTCTTTTGTGTGTGTATGGGGGGGGGGGTATTAACAGCGTAGAATCATGTTTTAGATTTTTTTATGATTTAAAAAGAATCGTTTTATTTTCTCTTATTTTGTTATTTACTTCGATAAATAATTCAATACGAGATCTTGTCTGATGGAGATTAATCATTTTAGTTGTTTTTTTTACATATTGGTTCAATTTTTTAAAAAGTCTATAAATTAAAACTTTTATTTTAAGAGTTCTTTGTCGCTGGCAGGTTTTCTTTTCGTATTTCGCATTCATTTTTTAATTACAAAGCTGTTAATAACAATTGTAAGGAACAAAAATGTTTCTTACAATTTGTTATTAACAGCTTTGTTATAAAAAAAATTTTTATCATGAAATAAGTACGTTAAGTTCTGGTGTGTATAATAAAAAAAAAAATTTTAATTTTTAAAAAGGAAAAATATTTTTGGTGTTAAAAAAAATTCTAACGTCGAATTCAATTATATTTTACAACAATGTAAAAAGTATATTATTACAATTTTTAAAAATAAAGCATAGAGTTCTAAAAACAAACAAAAAATAACATGTTTTTGCTTTTATTTTTACTGTTGTTGAATAAACCGAAGTAAAACTAACCAATAGAAATTAATTTCTGGTGTATAGCTTAAAGTCAAGTATTATGGTTCGTGTGTGTCAGAAATTACTTTCCTATTCGATAATTTAAAAGCTTAAAAATCAGTCGAATGTTACAACGTAAAACATAGTGTTGAACTTTCTTTTTTTTTCTTCTTTATGGTCAAGATTGTTTACTCTTTGAGTTCCGGTTGCTTCTCCGCTGATGGGACGATGATGTCAAGCCAGAAATGGTCCCTTTTGATTAATAATTATCTTACTCTTAGATAATCAGTAAAGTAAGATAATCAGTTTGTTTATTATATTGTTAGGTGAATGTACAATAATAGTTTTAACACCCTCCCTTCCTAGTTAAGAATGGCTTTCGAAATAATAACGTTATTATTTAGAAAGCCATTGTTAACTTTTTTTTACTATTCTGTATTTTCACTTGACAATTTAATAAACATTCATTTGAGTATTTGTAATTTAAAAAAAAGCATTTCAAAGACTTTTTTTATATAAAATAATTTTTAACAATTTAAAAATATATATATTTTTATGGCACTTCTGCACTTTAGGGACGGGGCGAATTTATTTGTTTTCATTTCAGAAGAGCTGCAATAGTAACCCCCTTTTTCCACTTTTAGTACATAGTTTCTCCGAAAATTTAACGTGAATGCCTTCAATATGCACGATTTTGAATTTTTTTATATTCTAAATAAAGACTTCGTGTTTTATTTTTTTAAACTGTAATTTATTTTTAAATGTGTTAATCCAAACAAGATGACTGCCTGAATTTAATTTTGAAAAAAAAAAATACTGTTGATTTACACAAATTTTAATTTCTCCAATAAATATCCTAATAATTAATTGAATTTGCATTAGTTCTTATTTATTTATTCCCTATTTAATTTTGAAAATAAAAAAAAATCATATTCAGGGCATTAACGTCCATTTTGGGAGAAACTATGTACTAATAAAAAGAAAAGAGGGTTGTTTACCCCTTACACTATCGTAGCTCTTCTGAAATTAAAACAAATAAATTTGCCACGTCCCTAAAGTGCATAAGTGCCATTTTTATTATAAAATTATTTATTTTAAAAAATTGAAATAACGACCAATTCGGTTTATCTCTTGAAAAAAAATCTTAAACTATATTATTATTCTCGCGTATTTTATTAAAAATAAAATTCGGGAAAAAAGACAAATCCGTCTGAGTATTTGCTAAAACCAAAGAATTCTTACATTTTCAATTATAAGAAAAATATTTTTAATAAAAAGAAAACAATATTCCCTATGATAAACGTTATCTGAGAGGAAGATAATCATTAATCAGAAAAGACCATTTTTGGCTTAACACCGTCTACCCGTCTGCGGAGAAGCAACCGGAACTCAAGAGTACTCAATCTTGACACTAACCACACACACACACACACACACATATATATATATGAATCCGAAATGGTTGGCTGGGTTTCTTTTACTTTACTCAGCAGACTAAAAACGCTAAAAAAAACAAATGTACAACAAATAAAAGTAACTGTAGGCGATAAAAGTTATTTTCAAACTTGCCTGTGGCATTTGTTTGTATTTTTAACCCGTTCGAAGTGCTATTTATTAGAAATTAAATTGTTCGTCACACCAACATCGCAAAATCCAAGATGGCGGTCGGGGGGTATGTAAGAGAATCACGACCGACCGCCAGTTTCTTTTTGTGCAAAAAAAAAAAAAAAAAAAATTTTTTTTTACATCTAATAAAAACCCATGTATACTACGTAAAAATACAAACAAATGTCATAGCTACGTAGGAAAATATATATTCTCGACGTACGTCGCCTTTACTTGTTGCATATTTATGTTTTTAAACACTTTCTCGTTCGTTTTTTTTTTGTTTTTTTTTACCCCGTTCACGACTCTGCGGAGTAAAGTAAAAGATTTCCGGTTGGCTTATTCTCGGTATATGAATGTCTCACGAATGTTATTTTTGTTTAATTCCTTTTTTAAATAAAAGCTTTGTTTGTTTTTTAGCACTTTTTCCAAAACTTTTCTGTTAGTTTTTAACCTTATATTTTAATTTCAATAACTTAATGTAAAGTACTACTTTTAGGGGAGGGGGAGAGATTAATTAGAAGTTATTTAAATTAAAATAAACAAGGAACAAGATTTTTTTTTTTTAATTTAAAAACAGGGAAAAGAAAAGGATATACTTAACAAAAACGGACAAGGAACAAAATAATTAAGGGGTTTCATACCACTCAGCCATCGACGGTCGCCATCTACTGAAAACAAGCCAAATGATTTCTGATTCGAATTAAAGTTTATTTGCTTAAGTTAATTAAGTATTATAAAAGAAAAACGGGGCATCTTTTACGAGACTCAGCAGAGTAAAAACGCTAAAAAAACAAATTTGCAACAAATATAAGTAACTGTAAGCTGTAAAAGTTAGTTTCAAACTTGCATGTGCTATTTGTTTGTATTTTAAACCCGTTTGAAGTGCTATTTATTAGAAATCAATAGTTTTCTCACCGCAACTTGAGAAAACAAAATGGCCGATTTGGAGGGGGGGTTACTAACAAATGCACCTGGAGCGGCCATATTGATTTTTGTGAAAACGTTGGGAAAAAAAACAAGAAATTTTTTTTTTACATCTAATGAAAACCCATTTATAATACGTAAAAATAAAAACAAATTACATAGGTAAGTAGAAAAATATCTATTCTCGTCGTAGGTCAACTTCACTTGTTGCAAATTTATGTTTTTAAACCCTTTCTCGTTCTTTTTTTGGACCCCGTTCGCGCCTCTGCCGAGTCTCGTAACATATACCCTTTTTCTCCTCTAAAATTTAATGAATTATGTCACTAGGAAAAGGAATATACTTTAAAATATTCCAAGAATCAAACCCCCATTAAGAAGTCTTCAAATTATTGAAATTTCCTCAAATTATTTTGAATCTGTATAATTCCACGTACTTTTCATTTTTTTTTTTCCTATGGCTAAACGACGTTTTTTTTTAAATTTTCTATAAGGTAAAACTCGCTCTCCGCCGATACAGACGAGGATGTAGTCGAGTTTTTAGACAAGTTTAAGTTTCGGTAATGTTCTCGTTGCTATATTCCCGCCGCTGGAAGATGGAGGGGGGGGGGGGCAGTACACACACTTCTTGTACGCTGGTTTGCGTACAAGAACTGTATGCACTTTGGCCCACAAAAAATTCCCGAGTAGTCCCGTCGACATTCTCCGGTATAGGCGCCTCAGGCGATTAGCAACAAACTAACTCCTTCTCAAAGAGAGAAGGTAAAGCCTGGGAGAGTGATGTTGCTAGTCTCAGTCTTTTCTATAAATACTATTATGGCATGTATTCTTCAGAATTATGTGATCTATTCCTGCTTCTTTTGTTCCAGCTCGTTTGACTCGTTAGTCTAGTGGTCTACATCAATTCGCTGTTGTGATACCTCATTGTAATACAGCTTCCTATTCCAGTAGCTTCTTTCCAAGAACCGCATGCTTATAGAACCCTCTTCCTGCTGTTTGTTTTCTTTCTACCTATAACCTTGGTCTTTTCAAGACTAAGGCATCTCCTGTCTTTGCGATAACAATATTTGTTTTTGTTAGCTCCTTACATCAAGTGGCTTCATGCCTTGTCTGGAGCGATTTCCATAAAAATAAAAAAAATAAGAGCTAATCATTCCCTCTCCAAATATTTTAAAATCAATATTTTTAGATAAGTATTTACTCTGTTGTTTAATTAAATTTTCTAAGTTTGTGGGGCGGTGGCTAAGTTTTCACCTCAAGTTTTAAATAGGGGTTACCCTCCTCCTTCAATATTTTAAAATAAGTTTCTTTTTAAAATTTATTCTGTTTTTGTTTTTTTTAGTATTGGGGAGGGGGGGGCTAGGTTCCTGCCTCTATAGTTTTAAATAGGGGCTAAGCCTCTCCAATATAAAATGAACAAGTAATTAACTTTTACAGACGCGTGGTTTAAAGCATCCCCTTAGGTGCAGTTTTATATTTAACAAAGTGGGGGGGGGGTGAAGTACAGAATACTTAATATTTTATTCACTGTTTTGCTATAAACCTATTTATTACTAAACATAACTAAAAAAATTGTTTGGTAGTAATTTCACTATAAATAATTTACGCCCTTAAACTAGTTAATTACTTCGATCTCATCCATACTTCAACCACCAAATCTCGCATTCAGTCTATGGGTTAAATGCTTAATTTTTTCCCCAAATGGAGATGATCAACTGTTCTTAAGAAACTGTAATGGTTTCAGTAAAATCAACCTTTTTTATATTGAGGGTCGACATCTTGAAAAGTCAGTTATTAATATCGAGTATTTATAGATGTAAGCATAAACAGTTACTTAAAAGCAGTGACGTGCGAATGTTTCGTGATGGGCCAACTTCTTGATTGTATGCCTCCAAAGATTCAAGTATAAGTTCTAGTACTGAGAAATATTATAAGGGCATGAGAAAGCTTGAATATGATTCGATGTCCTCTGCACGCCACTGCTTAAAAGCAATACCGGATGTAGACAGGGTTGCCAAATTTGGTTATAAGTAGTGGATTTGGGTGCCATTTGTCAAGTGTGTTGGTCCCTACGAATTCGGCTTTCTACACGGCCATTGGCTCTACTCAACATCACTAACTCTGTTTGGCCTTTTGGCTAAGATCAAAGTGTAGTATCTGTTCCGATGGATACTGCACGCCTGTCCTGTGCAGTTCTAGGAGGTCCACCCTCCCAGGCTTTGCCTCCCATCTTTGGGGAGGAGTAAGTTTATTGCTTACTGTCTGAGGCGCCCCTACCGGGGAATGCCGACGGGGCTGCCCAGGCAATTTTTAAATGGCCAGAGTGCTCACCTCTCGAGCGCTGGCTTTTCAAACCCCACTTTCTCGACCCGATCTTGGATCACATCTTACTTGTGGGAGTAAGATAAAACTGGCCTTGTGCCTAACTCCTAGAGAGGAGTAAATAAAACTCTTGGCCTTTTGGCTAATATCAAAGTGTAGTATCTGTTCCGATGGATACTGCACCCCATACTGGTGTTGTCTTGGCCTTCGGGTCTTGATTACGCCGGTCAATGGGTCTGTCCTGTGCAGTTCTGGGAGGGCCACCTACCGGGGAATGCCGACGGGGCTGCCCAGGCAATTTTTAAACCCCACTTTCCCGACCCGACCTTGGGTCACATCTTACTTGTGGGAGTAAGATACAAACTGGCCTTGTGCCTAACTCCTGGAGAGGAGTAAATCAATACTCAACATCACTGAACTGAACACAAAAATAAACTAATTCAATAAGAACAATATTTTATTTATAAAATAAACTTGTCAAAACCAACAGACATAATTCGAGGTTTCTTTCCCCAAAATATGTTTACTCTATAATTTGAATTGTATTCTTTTTACCGGAACAAAATGTTAATATGCAATGTTAGTTTGTAATTGTTATATTAAATTTGTTTTTAATTTAAAATTAAAAACTTTTTTATTCGTTTTTTCAGTGTCACATTTTACATAAAATATAACTTTTCGTTTCATTCGTAAACATAAAACCAAGCAATGAACAAATTGGGGAGAACGTAAGTTCTTCTGTAATTAAGGAATTTGAATACGGAAGGTTCAATGACTATTTAAAACTTTAAATAAAAGGTTCAATAAAACTATAAAACATGCTGTGCGTTGTTAAAGTTGATATCTTTTTCTGGAAAGTGTATCCGAAACAAATTAGGTTACTTCTACCACTATTCGTCATATTCAGCCATTTTGATCTGACCACTTTGTGTAGTTATGAATTAAATACACTACAACTTAATTAACCTTTTGTTGAACCTTGTCCTTCTCACACATGGGTACCTACATTGACTAAAAAGGCCACAAGTGTCTATGTAGAGCTGGAACATCGGTATTGTTAGCATAAACTTAAACCCGTTTTTCTTCTTCCTGGATGATGAGGTATATTAGCTTGTTCTGTTTCCAGACATTGTTCATGCCCTTTAAATTTGAAAGATAACGGGATTCAAACACTTAGCACCAGTTTTGTAATATAAAATATTCAGTTTAGGGGGTAGTTTGCTCTTGTCCCGTCAGTCATGACAATGGTTTAAATAAAAAGGTTTTGTTTGGAATTTGGTATTCGACAAGACTCGTGGAGTGGGCCTGAGCTCACATCGGTCGAAAAGCTGTGAGAATAACATCCAAGATGAGAACAGTAGTCCGAATAATGCATATCAAGATGTTATGTTTATAATTGAAATTAATACTTTCATAAACGTAGTATGTGTGCTTATTAATTACTACAAGATATGAAACAATACATGAAGTCTCATTAGTCGAATGTATATAAATATAAGAATTTGTATATATTAAGGAGAGTTTGATCGAATTTTCGATACTAAATTGTGTAGTTGGCTAATAAAAAGATAAGTGAACCTCAACAATTGTTGTATGCAACGTCACATCTTCAGTAAAGTCACAAAGACTGAATTTGACCTGTGGATTGGATTCGCGACCTCCCATTTCCTGGTTTAATTCACTGAATATTTAAATTATCCTTCTTTCTCTCATTAGACATTTATTGACTCTTTTTCTCACATTTCCCTACTACTCGGTCATTCTCCCGCTCGCTCCTTCTCCTTCTCTCTATCCTATTTCTAGCTTTCGCTCCTACTCTCTCTCTCTCTCTCTCTCTCGCTTCTCTCTCTCTCTCGCTTCTTCTCTCTCTCTCTCGTTTCTTCTCTCTCTCTCTCGCTTCTTCTCTCTCTCTCTCTCTCTCGCTTCTTCTCTCTATATATATATCGCTTCTTCTCTCTCTCTCGCTTTTTCTCTCTATATATATATATCGCTTCTTCTCTCTCTCTCGCTTCTCTCTCTCTCTCTCTCGCTTCTTCTCTCTCTCTCTCTCGCTTCTTCTCTCTCTCTCTCTCGCTTCTTCTCTCTCTCTCGCTTCTTCTCTCTCTCTCGCTTCTTCTCTCTCTCTCTCTCTCGCTTCTTCTCTCTCTCTCGCTTCTTCTCTCTCTCTCTCGCTTCTTCTTCTCTCTCTCTCTCTCCCTCTCGCTTCTTCTCTCTCTCTCGCTTCTTCTCCCTATATATATGACGCTTCTTCTCTCTATATATATATCGCTTCTCTCTCTCTCTCTCGCTTCTTCTCTCGCTTCTCTCTCTCTCTCTCGCTTCTTCTCTCTCTCTCTCTCTCTCTCGCTTCTTCTTCTCTCTCTCTCTCGCTTCTTCTCTCTCTCTCGCTTCTTCTTCTCTCTCTCTCTCGCTTATTCTTCTCTCTCTCTCTCTCGCTTCTTCTTCTCTCTCTCTCTCGCTTATTCTTCTCTCTCTCTCTCTCGCTTATTCTTCTCTCTCTCTCTCTCGCTTATTCTTCTCTCTCTCTCTCTCGCTTATTCTTCTCTCTCTCTCTCTCGCTTATTCTTCTCTCTCTCTCTCTCGCTTATTCTTCTCTCTCTCTCTCGCTTATTCTTCTCTCTCTCTCTCTCGCTTCTTCTCTCTCTCTCTCTCTCGCTTCTTCTCTCTCTCTCTCGCTT